>VWYK01018157.1:29222-52964 GCA_013399775.1 Semnornis frantzii | reverse complement strand
ATAGCACACTGCAACCCAGGGATGCTTTAGAGAGAGCTGGCAGGATGCATTATTCCAGTAGTGCTAATACCCAAGATTTATCTTCCCTCTCCTCCTGTGCCTTCACCTCATGCACTCAGAGATGTCTTTCCACTGCCCCAGACACCTCCCAGCCTTTGTGGAACATATCCCCAAAAAGCCCTGATAACCTCATGGCCCTGCTCCTCTGGACTCAATCCCAGTGTAGCTAATTGCACTTCCTAAAGGTAAAGACAGAATATGGCAAGGTAAACAAAACCATTATGTACAGAAAGGAGAAAAGGAAAATTAGGACAAGATGTTCTTTCAAACATTCACACATTGTAACACCTCTTTTCATAGATCACTCATCAGTTTGCATACAAAGGGAGAACAGACACCACATCTTGCTGTGATTTCTACTGTTCATCACTGCAGATGACCAGAAACATCGGATAAAAGATGGACACACTGTCATGTCTTCTGCTGTGGCAGGGTACCAGAATTTGAAATAACAAATTTCAGAGCTCAGGAGAATATTTTCTGCTTGAGCAAATGGGAAATACTATTCCTCTAACACAATTTATTATTTTTCCTATTGTAATGGCTACATTTTCATTAACCAATTTGGAACTGAATGGACTATTACACAAACTTCTGCTTTTTTTTTTTTTTAAATCTCTCTTTCAAGAAAGCAGAGTGCTCTGAGTGTTTAGTGTTTGAATAAAGCAATGCGAGTATACTTGATGAGCATATGTAGGACAGCCACGAGTCTATTTTTATTTGTACTAACTGTACTAACCCCTAGTGGGGTGTAATGATGTAACGTTTATGGATGCTACGTTCATATGGTCTGGCTGCATTTATAGCTCTGGATTAGACCCCTTATTGCTAAACATAAAATCTTGAAACTGAAACCAAGAGCTAGATGTATTCCACCTATCCTTGGCAAAAGCATGGCTAATGATACCATACATCTGAGATTTCGTTTTCCTTCTGCAGACCTAGTGGCAGCTTTCAGAGGCAGCAGGAGTAGGAAACGAAGAAGACTTGCTGATTTTGTTTCAAAGCATACCCAAACACTCCTCCCCTGTAAGAAGGGGGTGGTCAGGGTTTTGTATCTTAGGACGGCATTAGGACCTGTGGAACCCGCCCAGTATCATGGATACCTCATGGAGCACTATTCCTCACATTCCACCTACAGCCAAAACTACACCATCACATCATAGTAATGCAGGCTGTTTACCTGATGAAGAGATTTATCTTGTCTTTCCTTGGACAAAAAATCACTTTGCATGACTGATAGCAGATGAGATCTGGCTCTGTGACTTCTGAAACTCCTTATCTCAGAATCTCCTTTTAAGATTGTAATGAAAAGCAATTTCGGTGCTTTTGGTCTAGTGAGAGGTGTCTGTGTCCATGGAACTAGATTACCTTTAAGGTCCCTTCCAGCCCAAACCATTCTATAATTCTGCCTCTTTTCTCATATCTGCAGAATGGTAAAAGTAATACTTCCTTACCAACAAGGTGGCTATTGAGGCTAGATAAAACCTATTATTCTTTGGAATTATCCTTTCCTCTAAGAAAATAAGCCTTTTGTAGGATATCAACCAAAGTGACTGTGGTCAGTGTATTTTACATTAAAAGCAATCCTTTCCTTTGTGTAACAGCAAGGATACCATTGACCAGCTGCCTGACAAGCCTATTCTGGCTAAGATGTATTCAGGCTGCTGTTCATGTGACAGCAATTCAGCTGTGAAGTGTTTGTACTTCCCAGTACCATGACCCTTTTCCTTGGGAGAAAGCATGCAGAATGCTCAAACTACAGGGAACTACTGGTTTGGGGAGTTAGAAAATAAGTTCCACTAAACATTCCTCATTTCGCCCACTGTCATCCCACATAGTTTCTTATCTCATACCCTGCATGGTGTGCATATGTAGATTAGGTTGTGGTTTGCTCTGTCTTGTGGAAACCAATAGTCCAGTAGACAGCATGACAGTGAAGTGAGCCCTTTGGCCATACTCCTGACTTTTAACTGCTGACATTATGCTGTGGTGTCACTCCTGCATGCTGCACCACGCCCAGGGCAGAACACAGAGTCTTCGGTCATCCCCACCGTGGGAGGGAGATCCAGTTTCTCGACAGCAGATCAGGGTTCATAAGTCAGAGCAGAAGCGCCTGTGACTGTGAAAGAATCCCAGCAGACTCCATAGAGCCCTCAGCTGGTCTTCGGGCTGTGTGCAGCTCAAGTGGTGCTGGAAACCCTTCACCCGAGATAAAATTGCTTTGTCCAAAGCCCTTGTTGGCTCACTGGGACCAGGGAATAGCAATCAAATGGGATTGCAATAAGGATCTGCTTATTATGCTTTCCTGCATGCTTCATCAAATAAAAACCTATGACAATCGTTGAAAGGTACTTCCGTCTAGTTTCACATAGGTCATATGTAAAGCAACCTAACAACTCCTATTTCTTCATGTACACTCTTAAATAGTTGTTTTTAATTGCATTATAACCCACAACAGTGAGATTTCAATTGCATTTCAAATGTGAAATAATTTTGTTTGAGTGCTTTTGAAGCTTCACTAATACAGAAAGTGTTGTCTCTTTAATTCTCTCTGCCTTCAAGAACATCGAGCAGCCTTTAAACATCTGCTCTTTCCAACCTGCCACTTAACAAGTTGTGGTTTGGAGTAATTTTCTCTCTGGCTTATTTTTCTCTCTTGTAAGTTGCAGATTATGAGCATAAAAGAACCCATGGAGAACCACAGTGTCTGAAGGCTAAATGTGGGGAAACATCTGCAGTAATATTTATTCATGTGCTCTGTACAGACATCCATATACATTTTTTGTTTCATATGGTTGCTTAAAACAAGAAGCTGGAAATTACAGAAGCTATAGCCAGGTTGATGTAATTTCAGTGTCAGTCAGTGACTTTTTTTTTAGGTAAGATGTGCTATGGTCATCCTCACACCTTAGCCAAACAAATCTCCATGGACTTTTCCCCAGAGGAGGTTACAGCAAGTACTTACTGAGGCACAGTTGCTTTCTGACTTGTCTTCCAGAAAGCCAATTTGGCATGGTGTCCTCTGGTTCTGCAGCCAGTAGTCTGTTGATTCTAGCAGACTGTTACTGCAGAGAATCTGTTAAAATAGTGAAAAACAGTTAAAATTATTTTGAAATGTACTCAGTACCTACCGTACTTTGGGGGCCTGAACTCGTTATAACTCAAAGGAAATGTCATCTACAATTTTAGCTTTTGTTTGTTTGGTTTGGTTTTTTGGGGTGGGTGAGTGTTAAGACTGAGATTCCTGCTGCTTTTGGACCTGTCCAGTTAATGAACCTTGAATTAAGTAATATATGTATCTATCCCCTAAAGCATTGACCTATTTGCTCTCAGAACCTAAAGTCCTTCAAGACACTCGAAGGAGATGCCTAAGCCAAACATTTTGACTGGAAAATAGTGCTAGGATTTCGGGTCTGTGTTAAAAAGATAATCATAAATGTAGAGGAAACTAATTATTTAATGATACCATAGTGCAGGAACTTGCAGCCTTTATGATTTCCTGTGTCTCTCTCCACAGACAGCCATTCTGCCCAGGCTGCAAGCTTACTCTTCTTAAACACATTTTCCGCTTTCTGAGAAGCTGAAATTTTTAACACCTGCTGTAATGATTATCAAGCTGAGACCAAAGCTCTGCCTTTAGCCTCTCTGTGTGGACTCAGTCCTGCAACTTATGCCACAAGCTTTGCTCAAACGAAACCAAAATGGGGCCAATTTTGCAACTCTGATGCTTAGATTGAACTGAATTCCTTCCTTGCTGCCTCTGTACCAATATTCTTCCATGAAAAAGGAACTCTTAGTATTTTTAAAAGAAGAAGGTAACTTCAGGAAAGGAATACCTGCAACACTCATGCTACTTATAGAACATTTTATATGGCTTACTGCCTTCTCCTGGCAGCAGTGTGAAGAAGAAAGGTTGCTAAATGGATGTATATCGTGTTTATATTTCCCACCATCCTGCATCACATGGGAATAAGCTATACTCCAGCTCTTTAGCCTTTTATTTCAGTAGTGATATTTTAAAATAGAAATTTGTTGCTTTACCTGAGGGGAAAAAAAATCTATCCATGGTACTCTCCTTTAACTTACTGTATATTTTGCACTGTCACAGCTTTGTCCTACTTCAGGAACACTTGATCCATAAGCCTAGATCCATTCCTTAGGAAGAGAAGTGAAGGAACTTGTGAGACTTCTTCACTTCTTGAGGACGCAGAATGCTGTGGAAAGCTGATCTGGCCAGTGGACACAATTTTCTAATACTCAGGGGCAATCCAGAAATAAGCTTATTACCACCCACAGACTAACACCCACTCTAATGTTTATCTCTCTGGCAGAAAGCCTGTTGGATAGTTAATGCTGCACTCCCTGCAGCAATACAATTCTATATTGATTCCCAAATAAAAGTCAGCAGAAGATGGATGAGGAGGTCATGGGAAACACCACAGCCCGTAAGTTTTCTTTGGTGCCCTCCACAAAGGCTTTGCACCTTCATGGTGACTGTTTTCTCAGTGCTCCAGCCCTGCTAAGAGGTTTCTTCCAAAAAGCTTCTGGATACCAATTTAGGGTTCACAAAACACTCGGGAATAGCACCGTGCCCAAAGACTTTGTTCTCAGAATGACAAAGGCTCATGAATGCTGCACATCAGCACCAATCTCGTCTTAGGTGCTGCCAGCTAATCTTGTTTACCAGTTGAATGACTCTGCACACAATAAATTTTATAACCTCCTGTCTCAGTGCAGAAAGATTGCTGTCACCATAACTAACTCCGAGGCTAGATGCAGAAAATAATAGATTTCATATCCCAAAGAAACAATTTCCTGTTCATGTTATAAACTTTTCTCTTTTTTTCCCCCAGAAATGTCTTCAAATGTGGAAATACCAAACCAGTAAATAAACCAGTTGCTAAAATCTAGAATCAAGCAGTTATTTCCTCTTTTCCAAAAATTAGCATCCTTTAAGACTGCTTATGAAGACATATAGAACTGAACAAATCCATACATGCACCCTCACATACACATCTACACATGTAATAAATACATAAATTATACAATATGTTACTCATAAACTTCAGGTTTCATCTTATTTTAGATATTCTGCCCTAGGTGACACTGTTTTGGTGGGAGGTTGGACTAGCTGGTCTCCAGAGGTCCCTTCCAACCTCTAGCATTCTATGATTCTATGGTTCTCATCCTCAAGGGCTGGAGTTCTTAATTAAGATATAAATACTGCATGCATAGGAAACAGCTCTGTCTAGCTCAAATTGCCTTTGCTTTAATGAGCAGTCTTGTTTCATTTCCTTAAAAATCACAGTGAATTTGTCTTCAGCCTTAATCACTTCAGATCATTCCTTCCTAAATCTCAGACAGTTTCTGAGAAACCAGAAGAGGAAGAAATTATCATGCAGAAACAAGCTTCAGAAATCAATCCTTGGTACGACTCTTCTTTGTCTCATAAGGACCTGGTGTGAGCAAGCAGCATTTGAGAACAGCTAGATGATAGCAGATGCAGATTGTTGGTGGTAAACCCATGGAATGGGCTGAGCTAGGCAGTCCAAACTTCAGATAGTTCTACTCCTGTGAGATGTTGAATATCTTTCACAAGATGCTTTTGACAGGAGGCAAACACTGGTAAAACACCAACAGAAGAAATAACTTCCCCGAACAAATGCTTCAGTTAGGTCAGGTCATAGTTGCCAAGCTTGGGTCAGTCCAGGATAAGTCACAGGGCTTTACAGTATATTTAGTTTCCCTATGCAGCCTTTCTTAATAGACTTTGAAGTCAAGAGTAGAAATTATTACATGGATGTTTTGGATAGCATGTGGGTTTTAAGTAACTTCAAGGAGATGAAGGAGCATGAGGATGTTTTCCACGGGCAGATTCTGCTCCCATATGCAGATGCACTCCAGAATGCAGGCAGAAGTGTGAAGAAGGGTGCAATAGTCAGAACATTTTTGCTACTGGGGGTTGGAGAAAATAGTTTGCAGCAATCTGGATTTGAAGAAGACAGGTAAGAAAAACAAAGCCAGAAGCTGGTGGAGGTCAGCAGTGTAAGTGGTAGAGGTCCGGTGGGCCCAAAGTCACCTGGAAAGCCTCTTAAATTATTTAGGAACAAGAGTACTGTGGGAAAGGGAGGCACAGGCAGGAGAGGTTTTCTTGCACGTGGCCTGGTTTTACATGTATCTGAATGGTGCTCAGGAAGCAGCAGTGGTGACATTTCAGTAATGAGGGGTGAACCTTGGATGAGTTTAAACTCCACCTGATTATGAAACGCATTAGGACCATTATGGACACATTCTTGCTTATCTCCTTTTGAGGAAGAATAATCTATGCCTCCCCACAGTGCTGACAGCACTGGGTCAGCTATGCCAAAATGCCATGCCAAAATGCATCTGCAGAAGCTGTGCCAACATGTTTCTTTGGTAAGAGACAGCAATACTGCCACAGGCAAAGACAAACCTACAGGAAGAGCACATGGAACATATCTTACAGCACCTCATTGCTGTTGGACAGTTTTCCCTGTTAGCTATGTGCACATGCTGATATAAAGTAGGAGTTTCCATACATGGTGAGATTTTCATGCTTTTAAAGGAATATGCTGAAATCCTTCTAGTAAAATAATTATGACTGCAAGCTTGAAGGAGCTGAACTAAATTAACGAGGCTAATTAATCACCAAATCACAGAATATGTCCAGTTGGAAGAGACCTCCAAGACCATTCAGTCCAACCCTTGACCCAGCACTGAAGGGTCAAGTGCCAGGTCCACACACTGCTTGAACACTTCCATGGATGGTGACTCCACCACTGCCCTGGGCAGACCATTCCAATGTTTGAGAACCCTTTCAGTGAAGAAATATTTCCTAACATCCAACCTGAACCTCCACTGGTGCAGTTTGTAGCCATTTCCTCTAGTCCTGTTGTTGCCACCAAGGAGAAGAGGCTGGACCCTTCCTCACTTCAGCCTCCCTTCAGGTGGTTATAGAGAGCAAAGAATTCTCTCTTCAGCCACTTCCTCTCCAGAATGAACAACCCCAGTTCCCTCAACTTGGCTGAATTCAGCAGGATTGCTAACAATGCATGTCAGTGGGATTGGTTCAGGACTTGACTCAATTAGAGAAGAGTGAAGTGTGAGACACGAGGAGGAAATTTTGGCAGACCATGTCAGCACGAGATCAAAGATTTACTTCAGTGCAGAACTGACAGCCACAGTGTACTGGCAGAGTTACAGCTCTTTGATCTCGTGCTGAGCGGGTCTGCACCACAGGATAAGGACCCTAAACCTGCACTACTGCAGCTGTCTGTCAGCCACCTGCACTTGCCAAAATTCCCTCCTTGTGTCTCACACTTCACTTATCTGAGTCAAGTCCTGAACCAATCCCACCGACGTGCATTATTAGCGATGCTGCTGAATTCAGCCAAGTTGAGGGAACTGGAGTTATTCAGTCTGGAGAGGAGGAGGCTGAGGGGAGAGCTCATTGCTTTCTACAACTGCCTGAAAGGAGGTTGGAGTGAGGTGGGGCTCAGTCTCTATCAGGTGACAGAACGGGAGGAAATGGACTGAAATTGTGCCAGGAGAGGTTTAGGTTGGGCACTAGGAAAAATGTCTTTACTGAAAGAGTGGTCAGGCATTGGAACAGGCTGCCGAGGGAAATGATGGAGTTACCATCCCTGGAAGTGCTCAAAAAACATGTAGCCATGGAACTTTGGGACATGATTTAGTGGGCATGGCGGTGTTGATGGCTGGGCTTGATGATCTTAGAGGTCTCTTTCAACTGAATCAATTTTATGATTCTAAATTGCTTCTGATTTGCAATGGTACCACTGAAAGCAGACCTTGATTGACTGACCACACTTAGGTGTGACAGCTGCACACACTGTACTGCTGTGTCTCTGGTTCAGAGCAGGATCATCACACTCAGAAAATAATTCAGGATGAATTTGCATCATGCACTAAATGTGAAATCAGCAGTAATTCATGCTTCTATAAAAAAAAAAGTTTCCACTCTCATCTGGAGACTGAGCCGTCAGCATTACTCAGTGTGTTGTGAATCAATGAACTAAATCAGCCTCTAGCAGAGTGTGGATTAGAAAAGTCACTCTTTCCCAGAGGAAAATACTGCATATGATTTTAGCATAACAGCTTCCTGCTCCCCGATTTAGATCGTAAGACATTAAAATACAGCAAATATCTATAACCGAGACAGCATTAAAAAGGCTCTGCTCCACAAATGAAACAGCTGCGTTTTGGTGGCTGATCATCTTAATTGCTTTGGTTAATTACTACTCTTCAAAAAAGATATGGAAGTGGGACATACAAAATGGGATATCAAGAGGCACATTCGATCAGAGTGCTCTGGGTAGCCACAGGCCACATCTCGTACGGCTCCTGACAGGAGCCACTCATGCCAAACTCAACTGCTGTAAGCTGCAAGTCAACCGTTTGAACTGTTCCCTTGCAGCAGGGGCACAAACAGTGTTGCGCTCCACCACCAATCACACCTCTAACTTAAAAAACACAGAGGCTAAAGGAGCAGGTAATAGCCTATTTTTGGCAAATCTTTATCCTTTTCCACACCAAAAAAACCCAATAATGGTAATACTGTGACACTGTTGTAAATCATCCCAAAATATCCTGCCATGTGTCAGAAGAGTTGGCAAAAATGAATCACTTCTTTTAGTGTGCTGACAATCATCTGATTGACTGGTGTACACTGAGCTGTTCAGATAAAAGGCTCAGGCAGGAGAAGCAACTCCAAATCCTATACAGTGGCACTTTATAAGCAGTGATGCTTCTCAAGGTGACCACGATGGAAGCATTTGTAAACACAGGGAGTGGTGGCACTTCTTAGTGCCATGCCACTCTCCTTTGGTCTTACAGAAAATAGACAACTCTGACATTAAATGAAGGTTTAAGATGGCCTCCCACACAATGGATTTGCTGCCTGTTTCTGTCTGTGTGAAGATCGTGATTACGGTCAGTAGCATTTTTTTTAAATCAGGTATTCTTCTGCAAATCAATAACCTCTGGTCAAATGAAATACTGACACTTTAAGCAACGTTGGGGTGAGCTGTGAAAGCACAGCCCCAGTCACCAGTTATTTTTTATAGCAATGACATATCATTTAACAACATTTCTGTAGACAATACTCACCTCCCACAACTACAGTGTGGTTTGCAGGATGAGGAAGAGAAATCTTTTATCTTATACATGTTTATATCTTTCTCTGCTTACCTATATAGAGATACTTATTGTTGTTATGGAAAAAAAACAAACCAAAACAAAAAAACCCAAATCAACAAACCCAAAAAGGAAGTGTTATTATTACTAGTGGAGGGAAAAGAAAAAAGTAGTTAAGAATTATGGGGAAAATGAATGAACTCTGAAGTTTTCTAACATTTCTGTGTTAGAACAAATGCTTTCTTATCATCTCTGAAATTATGCCTGTGGGAAACAGCATAGTTCTGAAGGTTATTGCAAAGTGAGGGATGAAGGATGGCCTGTCCTCTTCAGCAAGTCTTTGGGAATGCCCCTGTTTTGGACTGTATTGCTGTAACCTGGCCCTGGGGAGAAGGAATCTATATTCCTTTGCACTACTTTTATTTCATATTGTCAGATAATGAGGAAAAATAGAAATGTTCAGGGGGAGTTTAGCTCCTGTACACGTATAATATATTTTTTGAGACCAGTCAATTATGGACTAGGCTGACAAAATTGCAAGATACTTTAACAGTACCCAGAATGTATTTTTCTGTGTCATCCTTTTTTTTGTGGTTTGTTTTTTTATGTTGTTCTTGTGTTTTATTTTGTTTTGTTTTTGTAAGCCATCAGTTGAACTTTTTATCCCCCAATAAAGACAAAAGCTAAAAAGCAAAGCTATAACCTGGGATAGATATATCTACCTTGTAACAGAATGGAAACCTAGAAGTTACCTTCTTACATGCTGTGACAGAGCTTCCCAAACTGGTTGCCGAACTCTCTGTGCTGCTGCCTTGGTGCTCTGGGATATCATGCATCAGTGGAGGTTCAGAGTTGCTGAAGAACAAAAAAGAAACAAATCCCCAAAAACCTTTCCAGTGACTCAGCTACACAGATAACTCCAGTGACACGAAAATGCAATTTAGTAAAGAGATGTAACAACTTTGATTACAAGAAGTCGTCCATAGTCCCCTTGCTGACATTATTGGCCTATTTATTGCCTTCATTTTCACTTTTTTTCCTGAGCTATATACCTTGGATACAGAATAACAGACTACTATCTTTTGAAGACCAAAGCATAGCATATAGCTGCCTATAACCGTGTCCACCTGTCTTGTGGACTTGTTATAAATGGTAGCAGCTTGTTTTAATGAGCAGGCAGCTTGGAGCAGCACATGAAACCTTTGCTGCATTAATTCAGCTTGGCAAACAGAAGAAATGTCTGCTGCATTTCCACCTGCCTGGATAAAGAGGCAAAGGGGTAATGATTGAAATGTAAACATTAGGAGTGGCTGAATTCTGTTATCTAGAAAAACTGTTGGTTTAGAGCAAGGGTAAATCATGCATATACTCTGTGAGTCAGTGCTGCAGTGGACCTGTATTTTACCATGGGACTGTGCAGATGTGAAAAATACAAACCCATTACAAAGAAGCTCCCCCAGCCAAGTTATTTGCATGCACAGCTAGTACCACCCCTCACACTTCTCCAGAAATGTACTAGGGAAGGGGCAACCTACACCATCAAGTTCTGCCTCCCAAACTGGTCTCTAGAGTGCCCTTTCATTTATTGCAAGACACGTATTAAAAGATGTGGAACACACTGTGATAGACCACAAGAAGCATGCAGGTTACCATGGCTTGACCAATAATCTTTCATCAATTTCAAGGGGATAACAGACCATGTACAATTTTTCTGGTATGCTCAATTAAAAACTAAGATGCCATCTTCACTGGAGCTTAAGCCACTATGTCAAAAGGAGGCTACTTTCATGCTTTGCCCAAATCCACAGTCAAACATCAGTAAGGCTCCCTTTGAAAGACTCAGCTATGTCTATCTCATCTGATACTGCTTAGGACCAGTTAGGAATATATCTGCTCCCACTGACAAATAGCTTTGTCAGTAAGAATTCTGCTGATGTTTGTAGTGTGTGGTTTGTTTTTTTTTTTGTTTGTATTTTTTTTTTTTAAAGTATCTTTATATAATGGAATTAGAAGACTGAATGAAAATATAAACTGAATTTAACACCTGTTAATTGCTGACTGGGGGGCAACTTCATGAATTGCATTGAATGACTAAATAGAGATGTCCATGTAAAAAATGTCTTTCCTGAAGGAGTGGTAAGGCATTGGTGGAACAGTGGAACAGTGGAACAGTGGAACAGGCTGCCCAGGGAGGTGGTGGAGTCACCATTCCTGAAGGTGTTCAAGAAACATGTGAACATGTGACTTTGGGACATGTTTTAATGGCCAGGTCTTAGCTTGATGATTGGACTCAATGATCCTGGAGGTCTTTTCCAACTGAAACAATTCTATGACTCTATGTGAGACCAGTCAGTTAAGTGACCTCTGTTGGAACGTGTAATACACTTAAGACTCTGTAAAATACCAGCACTACTTGTACCTACAAGGGAGACTTGTCTGATTACCTTTACTCCATTGCTCAGAGGATACAGTTAAACAGTAACAACTCTGGGCAGTGATTTTACCGGCATTTGAAAAAGCAAAATAGCATTTTATAGGCTTATGCTGAGTTCTTTAACGCAATGTGGGACTTCATATGAAGCCATCCTGGTTTTATCCCTTCATCAAAAATAGGAACCTCATATTCAGAGGGTCAAATGCTCTGCAAGTTAAGTTCCCTCCTTGCTACACCCGTTTAGACGCAGCTTCTGTACCAGGTACCACTCGGCACTCCCAGCAGACACTATCACTGCCACTTTTCGTAAGCTGCATCACTTCTACAATCTAACAGTAAACAACAAATCAAGTCTGACCTGCAACTTGAAGCACAAAGCCCACTATTCTCTCTTGCTTTTCACCAAGTTGAGGACTAAGTGAGTTTGCCACAACTTTGCCCTGCAGGGAGCTGATATGCTGCTAACAACTACTTGCTCTCTGTTACAGTGTGTGCAGTGAACTTACTGATGCATAAAGTGCTGCTGAGTCTGAAAGCAACAAAGCTGTGAGTGTGGCCACTAACTAGAGGCCTTTTTGGACCTCAAACAGTACAAATAGGACAGTACACAAACACATCTGAGGAGCCATATTCTGGAGTATTAGCATTGCAACTCAGCACAAGTGTCATGCTGGTGACATCAACTCCAGATGCCCACTCTTTGCAAACAGGTTCATGCAGTCAGGGCTCACAGTCACTGAAAAGTGGAATAATATCAACAAAGAAACACTAAATTATGAAACCTCCATTCAGAAACAGCCTTTTCCTCCATGAGTTTCAGGTATGCAATGTCTAAAACAAGTACAGAGAAGAAACATATGCACCACACCTTGGTCACTACTGATGGTCAGCTACATGAACACCTCCAGGCATGACATGCAGTAGATACTTCACTGTATATACTAACCACGGGAAACTGAGCACCTAGTTGAGCTTCTTCAAGTTGGGCATTCAGTGTCACAAACCTGTGTCTCCCATGACTCAAAGACATTCTGCCAGCTCAAGGAAACCTTCAGATTCTTGGATCTTTCTTTCAACATAGAACATGACTTTAGCTTTTCAACATCTCTTTGATCTCTCAGATCAAAGTTTCCTCTTTCTTTATCCTGTGGGCACCCTTTCTAAGCATTAATTTTCAACACGTATGTGATTTCTTAAGAGACTCTCCCCAGGCCATACAGCTCTGCCAGAGTCCCCCTCTGTAGCAAAGCCAGTAAGATAAACCTACTTCTCATTAACTCCCCAGGAAAAAAATATTCTGTCTTTGAGGAGCTGCCTGCTTTCATTAGTTCCTTAACAGCAGGAAGTTGAAACAAACTGCTGAAGATGTAGCCATCTCATCATCAAATGGCAGCTCTGCATTCACGTACTGCACTTGTTACTTCACGTTAGGAGTTTACACAAAGCATTAGTCTTCCAAGGCATCTGGCACAGATTGGAGCCTTCAGGCAACAAGACAAAGCAAGCTGTTGAAGGTTTCTGGTCCTAATTCTCACCTTAGCTTGGCTCTCCTTGTTTATTACATGATAGAGAATGCTCATCTGACTGAGAGCTGAAGGCCAGAGGCATAACAAGGTCTTTCTGTTAAAAGAAGGCTCATTTGGGGATTTTTCTTTTGGTGCAAGAGATCCTGATTTACAATTCAGCTTTTGAAACGGAAGCTGGGAACCTGCCCCTGTGGCATAGTGTTCAGAACTACACCATGTTCCCTTTACTACTTTTATTAACAAAGGAGTCCACAGTCACTTATCTGTCACCAGATGCAGTCTTACTGATTCACGAAGTATGACTGAGGCTTTCTTCCTGCAAAACAAAATGCTCTCACCAGACACAAACAAAATTCTTGGAAATCAGAGGACTGTAGTAAATAGCTATTAGGTTTATGGCTCTATGTGATAACAATACACACTTTATTACTCACAGAAATGCAAACTAATTGCTTCTGTTTTCCTGCACCGAATAATTAAAAAATACTGACCTTGATGACTCAGGACTTGATCAAAAAACCACAGCTGCTCCTAAAAAAAATAATTATCTCCTTTGCAGATGTGGCAGATGGTGCTGTATCAGCTAGAAGAGGTAATTTAAAGAATTCCCCAGGTTATCACTACAGAAAATTAATCTTGTGAAACAATATCAGAAACTTCAATTTCCTACCATCTTGAACAAGCATAACCAGCTTTCAAACTCTTGCTTTTCAATAATCATCCCTAAGGAGCAATTTCAATAAATATTAAGTGACTGCTATATATATATATGTATATTTAAAACAATCCTGTTATAGCCTACCCCTTTTGATCTTTTCATAATCTCCACATTTAGGAGAAAAGGAAATTTCCTTTTCCTAATCTCCACACTTTGAACATACTGATCTGTGAAAAAGACAATCTAGATGAACCCATACTGAACAAACAGAGAGAGGTTTCTCGGTGCAATTAACTCCACACTAGATTCAACTACATTTCTATTATTTTGCTAGAATTTGTACTGAACACCATGAACAACACTGAAAGGAAGAAATCTCATTTTGGAATAGAAATATGAAACAAGTGAAAGGATGGCAAAATAATTTAGGATATTCTTAACTTCACACTCCCAAATCAATCTGAAAGCTACCCAGAAGCTAAGAAAGGCAGCTTCCTTAATCCAGACACTGAGCAAGAAGCAGTTTTGGACAGCATGCAGCATTCAAACAGCATCCTTGAGCTTCAAAGCCTTTTTGAAGTGGACAGACTAGTCACAATCTTTCCTCAAGGGACCTTTCAGATTTCACAGTTCTAAAACTTACCTTTACATGTAAACAGGTCAATGAAGTCTCTAGCAGTAAAATCTTTCGATGAAAAAGTGTTGAAGTTACTATTTTGATCAACGAGATTGGTTTTTAGTCAGTCTGGACCCTGTGTATACTTCAATCAGAGCACAGATGGTTAGTCAAACAGACTCTCTATAAATACCTCAAACAAATGTCTTTCTGATTTTGTTATAGGTTTGGAATCCATGTGCAGAATATAATCACTGGCACTATCAGGGGCTGATCTGCCCATCCTGTGGCACACCACACACTAAAAATGCCTCTTCCTTCCATGAGCCCTCTATTTTGTTCCATATTTTAAAAAAAGGCAAGCAAATCTAGAAGCCCCTGCAACCATCAGCAATGATAAGCCTTCTTTCAAATCATGAGTTAAACACATTGTAAAATAAGCTTTACCGAAGAACAAATGTAAACCAAACAGACTAAATTTTAAGGAGCTGCTCAGAACTATTCCTCCCTCCCTTTACTGACTGATTGAAGTCTTAAAGGGAAATAAACAAGGATGTATGTAGAAGGAATGATATAAACTTAGAATCATAAAATGGTTTGGGTTGGAAGGGACCTTAAAGATTATCTAGTTCCAACCACCCCACCATGGGCAGGGGACCAGGTTGCTCAAGGCCTCATCTAAGCTTGAGTACCTTCAGGGAGGGAGCACCCAAGGCTTGTAGGGTTTTTATTTAAAGAAGCCCTAAGTCAACAGCTAAGGACCAGACAAGGTCTGATGTGTAGGAACAACTGAGCTTGTGATTAAGGTACAGACCATTGAATTCAGGGAGAGATAAAGGACTGCATCTCACAGAAATCATAAAATCATAGATTTGTTTTGGTTGGAAAAGACTTCTAAGATCATTGGGCCCAACCATTGTGGCCATGAAACCATGTTCCAAAGTGCCACGTCCACATGTTTCTTGAACACCTCCAGGGGTGGTGACTCTTCTACCTCCCTGGGCAGCCTGTTCCAATGCCTTACCGCTATTTCATAATGATTCTTTTCCTAATATTGTGCTGGTTTGAGCTAATTGGAATATTTTTAATAGAGAAAATTATACTGTAGGCTGTGAAGGTAAAACCATGGTGATGTCTACTTCACTCATAGGCTTGCTGTGATGTTTAGGTATAAGAAAACCAAAACGAAAAGATAAGAGTCTCTCGAGCTGGCAGTCTGGGTCACGAGGGACTTACTTGCTTACGGGCTGGCTTGTTGCTTGGGTCTTGGGCTAGCAGCTCTGGCTTCTCCTCTCTGTTGAATAACTTCACTAACCACTTTTCTTCTAATCCTCCCCAGCCGATCCTCCTCGCGCGTAAGCCAAACCGTGGGCTAAGGTGTGGGAGTGGGGAGAAGGTGGAAGGGTGGTTGGGAGCCCTTCTTGGGGTCTCTGATTTCTGGGAGGGGTGTTGTGTGTCTGTATTACCTTTACCTTGTATATTTCTGTAAATATTCCTGTATATAGTGTATATATTGGCTTGTATATTGTGCTGAGCTGTAAATATAGCTTCATCTCTTAACTTCCAGCCGGCTGAGAGTCTAGCCTGGGTCACTTTAAAGTGTGGGGGGGCAGGGAACTCCCAAACCGTCACATAATTTTTATTTATTTTTATTTATTTTTATTAGCTCAAACCAGCACAAATATCCAACCTAAACCTCCCCTGGCACAATTTCGGCCCATTTCCTCTCATTCTATTACCTGATACTAGGGCTGGACTGAAAGAGAGGCAAGGCTACTTTTCTGCCCTAGGAGTCCATAACCAACTCTGCAGGGCCAGCTAGCTGGGAAGCAAAGGCGCTGCTGAGAATTTGACTACAGGAAAGAGGAATCTCATTCAAAGAAGGATTTTCCAAACTCATTAATCTGCATGTACATAACTTCAGTGGGCAGTGCTGATCAAGAAGGTAATTTTAGAGAGATATGATCTGAATTCGCTATATCCAGGCACAGATATTATGGAAACAACAGTGTAAGGCAGTTTCATTTCCTTCTCAGTAAAGCAGCAGACTTGCTACTGTTTAAACCCACTAAGGCAGCAAGAAGCAATATAAACCCACCCACAAAAATTGCTGTATTCACTTGGCATATGTAGGTATACTGTGTAATGACACTTGTCCTTGTGCTGCAGAAAGGGGGACAACGAAGAAATTTTCCTCTCCAACAAGAATGTTCATGACTATGTATTTATTAAGAAACTGAAATTATTACTGCAGTTTTGATGGCAATGCCTATTATTCTTAATATAGCTTTTGTTGTTAGTGCAGCACATGATGGTATCTGATCTTACTTCTTTTAGAGATAATGGAAAAACACACATTGTGACACAGCTGGAATCTAGTGGAGTTTGGTCCAAATTAAATACATAGCAAATGTGCAAGCAGCTCCTGAGATTTCATCTAGAAATAGAAATTGTCAGCATTTTCCAAGATTAAGTGAAAGATGTTGCCTTTTATACCATAAAGCACTGGGTGATTTTTAAAAGTCTATTTTATGTGTTTCTCATATCTAACAAATCATTGTGTTCCCTGACTGCTCTTCTCATCCTTCTGCTATGCACAAACCCTCACATGGGTATTCCAGGAAAGCCAGTGAAACCTGACATAGGAATAAAGCAGTGATTTTGTGTGGAGGATGCTAATCTTGGCTTAAATAGTTTGGTGTTTCTTGGTATCTTGTTTATATTGTATAGCAGTGAGAAACAGTCAAGTTTCTCAACCAGCTTTTGCCATCGACGTGCAGTGCATTTCTGATTCTGAGCATCAGAGCAACAGAAGTCCAATACTTAGAGAACAGGTCTCAAAGCCTGCAATCACTTTCAGCGTCTGAACAACTTTTCTTAAATACTTCCTTTAAAAAATCTCAGATCTACCCTCTAAAAGCTTTTTCACTAATTCAAGACAGAAATTACGTATTCATGAAAGGAAATATTTGTAACTTGAAAGTAAATGTGTGTGTCGAGGTTTTGTTTGAATAGAAAATCTATGTGGCTAATCAAATCTCGCTGTTCCAATGTTTTGCTTTTGAGATTGATTACAAATCAAATAGGCTGTAGAACTCTAATTGAAATGTGGTAGGTACTCAGGATAACATGTGAAAGGAAGGTGAACACTGTTTTCATGCTTTGAATGACGTCTTTCTAATGTTCAGCACATTCTGTAGCATTCTGTACCAGCCCTCCTCGGAAATAATATAGCTGGCTTTGGAAACCTAAGTCCCCAGATACTGAAGGGCAAAGCTTGGGAATCTCCTATTGCTGCAGAATCACTTTCAGCTACATTCAAATAGGTAAAGGGCAAAGCTGCCAGTGAAAGGGGACTGGTGATACTGGAAAACTAATCTTTTAAACACAGAATTGGAATTATGGAACAGCTTGAGGTCTTGGGGGAAAAGTATGTGTATAAGCAGCCGAGAGGCCAGAATGTCATGCTGTAAAGTGTTCTTTATTACAAATCATGAGAGCCTGACTTCAGCATAGTGCTCAGTATAGTGTTCAGTTGACTTCAGCATAGTGTAGTTGAAGATGCAGTTTGCCATAACACAGAGGTTAATGTTCCTGCATACTGAAGGTAATTATAATAAAATATTTGTTCCAAATGCTTAAAAACTCCCCAGTTACCAGTGAATCACACAAATAAGCAGCAAAGCAAGACAAACTATTTTTTCCCTTTTTTTTTTTTTTTGGGGGGGGGTGGGGGGAGATAGGGGAGGAGCAATTTTGAGATTCAGGTCGTTCAGAGTAGAGGGAGAAAGAGTAAGGTGAATTGATCCTAGTACCAGGAATCCATGTGGCATACAAGCAGCCAAAAACTGGTGTTACACCAAGCCTTTTACAACACAGAGACAGTGCCACTGCAGAATGATCCCTCCTACAACAAGCAGCTATGCTAGCCTGGGTGGTTGGCCTCATCCATGAAGTAGGTATTGTGGGGAAGTAGGAATGGTCAGATTATTTTCATCCTCTACCTAATGGTGGCTTGCAGATACTTTGGCAAGCTGCCAAGGACGTTTTGATCTTCTGTTTGGCAGAACAGAAGATCTAAGCAGGTATTCTGAACCCATATGCTTGAGTTTCTCCCTTCTGCCCACTCTGAAGAGAACCAGGACTTTGCTGCTGTGAGCAAAGCTGGAAGCTTTGGTAGATATTCTTCAATGAAGAGTCTAGCCTCCTTCTTTAGTTCTCAGAAATAATATCATCCAGTTGCAACATCCTTCCTACAGCTGTAAAAATTAAGGCAATTTATAGTTTACACTCATTCCCTTCCTTGGACAAGCAGCTTCACCAACACAGTTATATATGCAAAACCCAAGTGGTCAAAACTACTCTGTGGAGTTGTGAAGCTGGTTCCTGCTAAATTCCATTTCGTTATGACAAATATTTTATTTCAACATTATCTAAAGTACTTTCAAAAGTCCCTGTCTAGTATTAATTCTTCTACTCCCTTCTGGTTTTCAGCTCTTTTCTTTGAAAGAAAGCCAAACTGATTTATATTCCTGCTAAATCTGTTTAGGATTATGATACTGTAAGAACCTAATATGTTTTTATCTTAACTAATGGTACCAGACAAGTGAAACAATAGTCTAAAAATAAGTGCTTTGATCTACAATATTCACAAGATTTTCCTATTCTTCTTAATCCAATATTGTTCCTATGACTATCTGAAGTTCTATTCATAAGCTATCTAGTTGAAATGTCAGGGAACATTCTGAAGTTATTTTAATGCCAAAGGACACATTCTGTCATTGCTTATTCACAACAAATCCTATTTTTTTACATCATTTACACATTTGCAATTCCTCAACGATTTTGCTACTAATATCCCAAAGGAACACAAATCTTATCAGTTTTGATGTGAAGTTCGTATGTCACTAAATAACAATCTGTGATAAGAGAAAACAAGGCCTTAAAAACACTTGTTCAAAGCATCAAAACTGTATCTGGTAACTACACTGACACAAGACATGCAAAACACAGTTTGATGCAATTCACATATGCTACTTAATTTTTAAGAATGTGAATAATGTGACCATTAGATTTTACTGGATTTATGGCACATACTGTGTTTAGGATTGAATGTGTTGGCAGGTACAATGTGACCATTTAACTAAACTCCTTAACAGCCATGCCATTACTTTTGTATTTTCATATCTTCAAGAAACAATTTGATTTTTTTTCTAGCTGAGGAGGATCTTACTGCAGAAAATGTGTGAAGATGCTGGGGTTTTCATTCCAATATCACAGCATGCAAATATTTCCCTTTTAAAAGTAAATGAGTTGATCATTTTTACTGGATGCCTACAGTGGAAATACACACTTTTCACTGAGAAGTAAGAACACTGCCTCAATAATAGAGAAAAGGAACAATCTATGAGCACGTTGTTGAACTGATCCAATCTCTCTCCTTTTCAAATTGAAATAGCATAGACAGTTATAAAAGAACCTTGTGGGAAAGGAATTCAGATATAATATAAATAGAGTTCTGAAAACTAAGACATACCTTTTCTTTCTCCCTTTAATACTATGAAGAGCCACTGCAAGCTGGGGAGAGACTTAATATGAGGATTTGTAGTGACAGGACAAGAAGGAATGGCTTTGAGCTGGAAGAAGGGACAATTTAGACTGGAGATTGGGAAGAAATTCTTTATAGTGAAGGTAGTGAAACACTGCAACAAGCTGCCCAGGAAGGTTGTGAATACCCCCTCCCTGGAGGCATTCAAGGCCAGGCTGGATGAGGCCTTGACCAGTCTGGTCTAGTGGAAGTTGTCCCTGCCTATGGCATGGGCATCAGAACTTGATGATCTTCAATGTCCCTTTCAACCCAAACCATTCTATGATTCTATACTGTAATGCCACAAGCCGGAGAAAATCTATCTCTGATAACAAACCACTGAGTACTTAGTAGGTTTCACGGGCACTGACAGCAGCCAAATATTTAATAATAATCAAGTGAGTCTTCAAGTGAAGAAAATTAATGATGGATACTAAAGAGATTAATGAAAATAATCCAAGGTTGACAAGACTAAAAAAGTCTTAAAATTCAGACCGGGAGCCAAATAAATCCTGCCAATCATGGTATTAATCTGCACATACACTCGTTTTAAAAAGAAAACCAGACATATTCAGTACGATTTCCTGTGGTTTTCAGTGTAGCAGGGGAAAGGAAGGTGTAGCTACTGTACAGGCAGGCTGAAGCACTGTTTAATCATTGATAAAAAAGCAGATGCTAAAGAAATTTGGAAACAACCCCCCAAGTTTCTGACACTGACCTCTTGATGTATGCGAAGTGTCTGTGAACATGTTTTGCCTATCCATGACCTGAGCTGGGGGGACGACATTGTCTCCTGCCCTGGCAGTCCCAGGCAGGAGCCCACACAACAGGCAGGGAGACAGGGAACTGCTGCTGCATCTTATCCAGCCAGCTGGTAATTAAAGTTGTTCTGATGGAGAGGTTCAACTCATTTTTCTTTCTTCCGAGAGAAAACTAAACCTTCCTTTTAGTTTTGTAAGCTTGAGCAGAGAATGCATCAAAAGGGATGGTGGTATCTCCTCAGGCAGCTGTGCACCAGCACAGTTACTGCCTTGTACCAGACAGAGGCACAGTGTGTAAAAAATACGGTTTTCTTCCCGCCCCTCATCTGAAGAGGCAAAGGGCAAGGTGGTACACTTAAGGTCTTAGTGTGGTCTCGTTTGTCTACCGCAAGAACCCAACCAATTCTTAAAGACCACAGTTTGAGCTTTCCAGCTACGATGTCTTTTGGCTGCTTGAAGAAAAAGTGACAGCTACCAGTTCTATGCAGTTCTCTGCAGCTGCTCCTCTGATCCCCAGGGCAAGCATTCCCTGCAAGAAGGCACAGCCAGAAGTGGTGGCTTGCCAGTGTCTGCCCAAAAGCCACTGCCTGCTCTTTGTACTTCACAGTGGCTGCTGTCACCCAGATTCAGGGTGCCTTCAGGGAGGGCTGTCAAGGCAAGGGGAGGTGCTAATTCACCCTAATTCTATGATGAACTTGAGTGGTGATTGTAGTGTGTGACAAGAGAGTCAGCACAGGGAGGGAAAGCTGTGGCCTTGGTTTGGGAAGCAGGTTGTAGGTAAGATCAGGTAGGAATAGCCACCAAAAGAGGCCAAAGCCCAAAGCAATTCTCTGAAGAAGATCCAAAACACTATTTGATTTATAACAGTTCAACAGTGCAAGATTTCTTTGGTGAGATCTGTAAAGCCAACTCCTAAATGCTAACATTCATGGATTGTATTTCAACAGGTGCTGTACCTAGTTTCCACACTGAAGTTGCCCATGGTGGGCACGATGAGCTGAAGACGTATAAATCCAAATTATCTGTCCCATGGCTTCCTACGTATGCTTCCCCTCCCCCCCCACCCAAGGTCTCCTGGTGAAGACAGGAACAGTCTGAATAGATTCCTTGCTGTTTTGGTCACCTTCTTCCCTGAAGCCCTCTGACCCACATTCACAAAGTATGAAGCTTAGATAATTGGTCAGCAGAGAAAGGGTTAGCTTGTTTAACAAATAACAAACACCTGTCACACACCAGCTGCAGGAGATAGAAGAAATGAAAAGAAGTCTAGTTCTTGGTAGGAGGAAGTCTGACCTCTTCAAGTTACAGGAAGAACTTTTCTGGATGAAGAAAGAAGTGCATATTCACAAAAACAAGGTGAGCTTTGGCTTTGCTACAGAACTAGACAGTGTTTTCTGGGTAACAGTGAGAACGGTATAGCTCTGGTCACCTTGGGTTTACACTGGATGAAAAGCCCAGCAACAGTAGCAGGGGTTTGGAATGTAGTTGTATGCCTTTGTGAGGAGGTAAATAGAGAATAGAAGCAAGACCATAATCAAGGGAAGCTGCAGCTTGTCTTAATATCTTTCAGACTATCTCTTTGGAATATCTGGTGACCCTGCTCTAGCAGGTGGGGCTAGATCTCCAGAGGTCCCCTCCAACTCCCATGATGGGTTTTATACTGGCCCAAGTTACTGGGATCAAAACTGTATTCTGCTTAACTCCAAGCCCCTCTCACTGTGGCTTCTCATCAAATACTGAAGCCTGCACAATAACCTTGGTGTTCTGTGTGTAAAGAGATGCACATAAAAATTACCAGCCATGATTAACAACAACCACAAAAAGGCTAAATCATTATTTTACCCTGAAATGCCAAAAGAAAACTTGGGAAGGGCTATTTCTGGATCACACAATTCATATCAATGTGCAGAAGCATTATTAAGGTTTGGCCAGAAAATGTTTATTGACATGAAACACTACTTAGTCAACACTCTTGGGGGAGTGATTTTAAAGCTTTTTATTTCCTTAAGTAAACAAAAGCAATTTCTCCTGCAGGTAACTAGCACCAGCTTGAGTGTCACTACCCCTCCCAGCTCCGCCGGAGCCCTCAGGTAGGTGTATATTATTTTCCACCTTCCTTTGAAGGCTTTGCTTTCTCCAGACTATTTCCATCATTTCTACCCTTCATCCAAAGCAGGTAGCAGTGGAAGCAGATAAACCAAACTCCAAATTGTCCTAATTCGCAGCACACCCTCGCTCCTTTTCTGTAATAGCTTGTATCCTACTTAAACGGTGCAATTTCGGTAAGGCTCCTGTCTGCTGCTATCATCGTGATGCAATTTACTCCTGATCGCTGAAAACGATGCTTAACCCCGTCGCCAGCAGCCTGCTCCTCTCCGCGCATCCATCTCCGGTGGGAGGGAAGTTTTGATTTGGGCTGTGGTTCGCCTTCGCTGGGATAATGAAAGAACCGGGATTTTTAGGTTTTTCTCTCATTTGGGCTTTGGGTTTTTTCCCCTTCATGTAGAACTTTCATTTCGCTCATGTGTGGTACTGGCTAGCATAGGTGTGTTCAAGTGACTTAAGCACAATGTCCTAAAGGTGTTTTATTAGGCACTAATTAACTCGCTGACTCTTACAGCGCCACGCTATAAAACTCGGCTGTTGGAGCGGTATTAAATGAGGAAAATAGGTGTACCTGTTTTTTTCAGTTTTAAGGAAAGCCCTTTAATTCTTTTCTGTTTGCGCCGGAGCAAAGCCGTGGCGGCTGGTCCCGCTGCCCCAGCCAGCCGCACACCAACGCGCGGTGCCTGCTTCGGCAGCTGGCGAGCGCGTCCGCTCCCGCCGCCAGCGCCTCCCCACGCCGGGCTGCTTCTTGCCGGTACCGCGGCAGCGGAGCGCGCCCGGCCGCCATGTCCCCGCCGCTCCTCCGCGACCGCCGAAC
>VWYK01018157.1:7313-20267 GCA_013399775.1 Semnornis frantzii | reverse complement strand
GCTAAAGGCAAAGGCAGCCTGCTCTCTGCTGACCTCCCTTTTATCCACTGCAGCCCGAGACCAATGGGCCTTTGGACACAGGACAGGCAATGAAATGGCAGTTAGCCAAGATTTGCCCATATTAGGTGAAGCCATAGGCCTCCACCCTGTTCTGGGAAGAACACGGGCCCTGCACAGGGCAGCCCCGTGCACCCTGTTTACAACAGGGTCTGGGCAGGCCACAGACCCCAGACTCAGTGGCGCCAGGCCCTTTGTCCCTTTTCCCGCCGCCGTTGCTCTCTCCGAAAACAGCAGGAGGGAGAGCAGAAAAATATGCCTAGGCAAGCCAGGAAAGGTATAAGCCCAAGTTGGCCTGCCTAGGCCTACCACAACAGTCTGGTTTTGGGGCTTGTTGGTTTTGTTGTTTGTTTTTGCTGATTGTTATGGTTGGTTGGTGCCTTTTGGAGGGGATGTTGTTTTTCAGGTTTGTTTTTTTTTTTTTCCCTATTTCTTACTGAATGGTTACTTTAAGGCATTCTCAAGCTCTGCTGTCCTGACAGGTGACAGCACTTAGAGATTCTCAGAGTCTAAAACAATGTAGTTTAGGTGAAGGACTGGCAGTCTGAGGACAGTCAATCATTGAAATACATTATTGTAAGGATTGTGCCTTCTCTATTGCAGGATGTTCCTGGGAGTGGCTATAGGCCATCAGTAAGGAATGGGATTTGCATTACACCGAGGTTACAACATGTACTGAATGACTTATTTAGCTTCTTTCTGTTCTCATTTTTCTATATAGAATCATAGAATGGTTTAGGTTGCAAGGGGCCTTGATGGTCATCTAGTGTTCCTCTGTAATGGGCAGGAACACTTTCTACTAGACCAGGTTGCTCAGGGTCCTGTCCATCCTGGCCTTGAATACCTCCAGGGAGAGGGGACATCCATAACCTCCCTGGGCAACCAGTTCCACTGTCTCACTACCCTTGCTGTAAAGAACTTCTTTGTAATATCCAGTGTAAATCTACCCTCTTTCAGCTCAAAGCTGTTCCTATCACTACGAGTCCCTGTAAAAAGTCCCTTCCCAGCTTCCTTGTAACCCACTTAAGGTACCGCAAGTCTCCTCTAAGATGTCCCTGGAGCCTTCTCTTCTCCAGGCTGAAGTGGGCTCAGCTCTCATAGCCTGTCCTCATAGGGGAGGTGCTCCAGCCTTCTGATCATCTTTGTGGCTTCCTCTTGACCTGCTCCAGCAGTTCCACGTCCTTCTTATGCTGGGAGCACAAGAAGTAGATACGACACTGTAGGTGGGGTCTCGCTTGAACAGAGTAGAGAGGCAGAATCACCTCCTTTGTCCTATTGGTCACACTGCTTTTGATGCAGTCCAGTATACAGTGCTAAAAAGATAATGGACTTTGGAAGAAAAAAAAAAAAAAAAACAAACCAACTATGCTAACCCAAGAGGAGGAGTCACACTTTAGTGACTTATCCTATGACATTTTCCTCTTGCTGTGCTGTAAGTGATGAGTGTGGCTGTGATATTGACTTAATACATGGTAAGCTCACATGAAGGAACTATCAAACCATTACCCTGGATGTATTACATTAAAAATTGGTCCATATATGTAATGTCATTAAGCTCTCATTCTGGCAAAAAGAATCTGTGCTACATAGCTATTAAATGATGAAAGTGTGTTTTAAAATGTAAGATTATGCTCTTCTGATGTGAAAATCCAATGAAAGGCATAGAGGTAGCATTTTCTGCTATAAGTTGTAGTTCACCTTTCTTTGGTGTAGTGAAATGTCATCTGAAAAGTGTATGATTTGACAGAGAAAATTACTGTGCAAAGCTCTAAAGCATTCGCAGGTTGTTTTGGCTTGGGAGGTGGGGGCCGGTGGGTGTTTTCTGTGGCACTCAACTATTTGTATCTTGACATTTGAAATGAAGTGGAATGCATTGAAATTTTGTTACTTGACCTCACAGCCTCATGGCAGTAGGGCTCAAAAGAGACAATGTATAAAGAAAGATCTCTCAATAAAAAGGCGTAATTAGATTGCCAGTATGGAATGGAGTCAAGAATGTACCTTCCTTAGTGAATTTTGCTCCTTTTCTGCCTTTTTTTGTTGCCCACTGAATCACAACATCATCTCCACACACTGGCAGAGCTTCAGCAGGGCATATATATGTCTTTTGCCATTTTGGTCTGCCTAGGATGGCTAGAGCATCCTGGTGATGGGTTGCTTATCTGAGTATGAACCTGCAGAAGGGTACTAGACTCCCAAGTCTTCCATTTCTGTTCTATGTAGCTGGTTATAACGTATTTAACGGGCACACTTGTTTGATCTTCTAAGTATTTACCTGAGTCAACAGCTGCTTCTGAGTCCTTTGTCAGAGAAGCCTAATTTTGGCAGATATTGTTACCAGTTGTTCACTGGCTGCTGTTAGCTGCTTATTGGTTGTCGACACAAAATAATTATTTCATCCTGGAAAGTTCCTTATAGCTATCTTAGTACATTAGATTAGATTCTGCTCCCTGTCACACCAACACATTTCTAAAATGCCATGACCAGGTAAGGTCATCATTTGTCCTTCCCACAAAGACATTAACTGAATGATTGTTGCTTAGTGGTAAGAAAATGTGCTTTGTATAAAATCGTGTTTTGCCGGAGCTAATGGTTTTTGGTGGCTGTCCAGGATGAATTTTCGTCTTCAATATTGAATGAATGAGGGACCTGGGATTGTTTAGTCTGGGAAAGAGGAGGCTGAAGGGAGTTGTTCTCTACAACTACCTAGAAAGGAGGTTGTGGCAAGGTGAGGGTTGGTCTCTTCTTGCTATTATCAGGTGATAGAATGAGAGGAAACAGCCTGGCAAGATTTCAGGCTGTGGTGACTCGGTGACAGTAAAGAGATCTGGTCAGATTCTGTCTAGAGAATGGAGACTGAGCTTGTTTCAAAGAATCATAAAATTTAAAATCACTTTCTACAGGAAAATGGCAATAGCAGAGATTTTGCATTAAAAAATTCTCTTATTCAGTAACTTTGGTTTCAGCTTTGAGTGGTTTAGATGCATGGTAACACGACACACTTGCACAGTGCCTGGATCCTGGGCTCATGGAATCAAAAAGCAATGTTGGCACACACCACATATGTGCCAGTGGGATCAGGACAAAACTCGGATGTTTGTTCAGTGCTGGAACTTGGAATCGTGTTCTTGGTTTAGGGTTTTCTGGAGGGCATTTGGGCTTCTTTGTTTTGGGGTTTTTAAAAATAATTGGCAAATTTAAAGGCAAGCTCTGCTTTCATTCTGAATTTCTGGTAGATTTGAAGGTAAAACCGGAAATAAATGTAAAACTGACTATGGTTTGTACTGTTCACTGGATGGAATGTACAGGATGCTGATGCCATCGATTTAGAGAGGATTCCTCCTCTTCTCCTTGGCTGGTATGAACAAGGACAGGTCATAAGAACCACATAAAATTGCCCAAGCTCTGTTTTATATGAATTACCCTCTTATGCACAGTTTTCACATCTCACTTCAGCTCTCAGCATCTACAAATCCATCTTTAATGTAAGGAGTGAAAAAAGTAGAGATTATAATAATGAGAGAAGAATAAAATTAACTTTAGTTTGTCTGTGGGGTATCAGCCTTGTAGTCCTTATGCTTTAGAAATAAAAGCCAATGGGCTAACTTTACAATTTTAATGGTGCCTTGTGCATGGCTGAATCTTGTCTGCCACCAGCAGCAATCTGCAAATGTTCTCATTCCTATGGAGTCATGAAGCTGTTTTTCTTGTCAGAAAGCACTTGCTAAGAAGCAAATTCTAGAGAAAGAAATAAAGTTATTGTGTGGGTTTATAACCTGGTACAAGTAGATGTAAATTACCCCATTTATCAAAGGCTCATTTTTACTAGTCAAGTTATGAAGTTTGTTACATTTGAGATTGAACTCAAGGATGTTACATTTATTTTCTAAGGTGATAATTTCTCTGTGGGTTTTTTCTTTGTTTCTGTGGTGAGCTCTTAGAGCCAACTCAATGTATTACATTATTTCATACTCATAATCTATTATATACAGGGAAAAGTACTGCCTCACAAAGTTAGTTACATAAAATTTTATTGCTGTGACAGCCAAGTAATTATTTTTACTGCAAATTACATTCCAACAAATATTTTTTTTTCTTTGCCCCGAATGTTCATCTGCAAATGCAACTCAGTTAGATTGATAAAACATTTTGAACTAATTCTAAACACACAAGGAAACTACTGAAATTCTTAGGATATGTTAATTTCCAGAGGAAAAGAGAACAGGTAAAAGAAATAAGGAATTTTAGTGACCACAGTACAGAGCTAAACAGATGGGGATGCACCTACACACCAAGGGCAAGGGGTTGAAATTTACCACGAAAGAACTATGTTTAAATGTAGCATATGTGTAACCAGTTTTCTCCACAGCTCGTTTTGTGCACTGCAGTATAAGATATTGAGGTGCTGAAGCATGTACAGAGATGGGTAATGAAGCTAGTGAGAGGTTTGGAGAGTATGTCTTATGAGGAGAGGCTGAGAGAGCTGCGATTGTTTAGCTTGAAAAAGAAGAGGCTGAGAGGAGCTCTCACTACAGGCATCTGAAAGGAGGTTGCAGTGAGGCTGGTGTTGGCCTCTTCTTCCAAGTGACTAATGACAGGACAGGAGGTAATGGCCTCAAACTGTGCTGGGGAGATTTGGGTCAGATATTGGGAAGAATTCCTTTATTGAAGGAGTGGTCAGGTGTTGGAACAACCTGCCCAGGGAGGGGATGGAGTCACCATCGCTGGAGATGTTCAAAAACCAAGTAGACATCACTTTAGAATGTGGTCTGGTGGTCATGGAGGTGTTGGATTGAAGGTTGAACCTAATGAGGTCTTAGAGGTCTTTTCCAACCTTAGTGATTCTCTGACAGAAGGCAAAGGTTGCTGAATGGTAGTGCAACCAGGAGGATATCTACATGGAGGTTAGGATTTTGGGAATACAAGTGCCGAATTCAGTCTGCCAACCTCTGAGCCCCTCAGGACTTTGCAGACCTGCAGAGTGGTTCAGCTAACAGCAGCTTTTTGCTGGAGAAAGGTTGCGGCGTTTATGTGTAAAATGCCATCCAATTTCTACCAAATGGCAGTGGAATGTCAGTAATGCTGCAGAAGTCTCTGGGTGAAAGTCTCATCTTTAGTCCCTGTTGCTGTAAAGGGTTATCATGATTTGCTGCTTTGATGGTATCAGAGGCAAAAATGTGCACTACTAGATTATCTGTTACCACTGCCACAGCCCAACCCTCTCTGCTGCTAACATAAAATGGAATTATAAGCATCAAAGAGAAATGGAAAATCAAATCAAATTGCCCACTGAGTGACTCAGTTGCGTTTTCTGTTTATTAGATGTGATGACATGATAAAATGCCATCATTCCTGTGCAGTTTAGAAGCAATCACTAGCAATTTATTTGATAAGTCACTCTTCAGGATTTGTCGTTATTTCCAGTCTGCACAAGAAAAGAATAATTATCAGCCTAAATTTAGCTATTTTGCTTGGAGTTCTACTTTCTGGCTTATCTCTTTGTCTGCCTAGGAGAGATGGAAACACCTTCAGAGAGGTTTTGAGTAGGTGTTGAACTCTGAGTCACTGTCTGGGAGAGTACATTGAAGCCTTTCTCTCCTTGTTTGTTGGGTAAGTTCCCGCTTAACAGCTGAAAGTGGGGCAGAGTTGACTTTCCCCCGTGCTGAACCATGACCCTTCTGGGTGCAAGCTGACAAAATCCAACACAAGCTTCTCCTTTCCTCCTTATTGTTCTTGAGTCATGTGCATGCAAGGAATAAAGTCAGGACAGAGCAGTCTCTGGGAAGAATAAAAAATACAGGGTGATGCAAACTAGGACTCCATCCACCATCCTTTGGGACATGTCTACTTCAGGCCTCCTTTTCTCTAAGACTTCACAAATATTGTTTGTTCGTTATGGTTTGCAGTTCCTAAGAGATAACACCATTGGAAATAAGTGTATAAAGGGATTTTTGGGAAATTAAAATTTTAATAATAAAAACTATAGCCCCATGTCCTGCCTCCCAGAGAATTCAAAAGCAGGACAACACATGAAAACAGTATCACCACATATGAGCAACATCCTCTGGTCCTTTCCCCACCTCTAAGTATTTTTGATACAGAAACATCCTGAGGTGATGTGCCATTCATGGAGTCAGTAACTGCTGACTCTTTCCCTGAGGCTGTCCAATTTCTCTTTAGTCTATATAACTCTTGCTGCCACGTGGCAAGGAGGTCCACACTTCTATGTCTGTACAAAAAAACACCCTTCTGTTATTTGAATTTGATTCTTGCTAACTTTTGTATGAGTGCTCCTTGTTCTTATATTGAAAGAGATCAATAGGCCATCTCACCCCTGTCATCTCTGTACCATTCATCATTTTGTACATCTGTGTCATATATCTGTTGTTTGCTTTTCCAGATTTCAAAATCTTGGACTTTTATGACAGGTATTTCCCTATCTTTTAAACATTTTTTCCTCTCTGTGAGTTTTGCCTGACCCAGCTTTTTGAGAGGAACTGTCCACAACACCTCCCACTGCCCTCCTCACCCCTTTGCCTCCTGCCCAACGGCTTCAGAGTTCATTTACATGGCGTTTTCCAAAGGTTTAGGATTTATGTGGGTTTGGAACAGCACAGAGCATATGCACAAACATGGCTATTCTTCCAAATTTCAGGTTCCTGCTCTAAAGTCTGAGGGTACTGAAGTCTGGTAAAGGAAAAGTTGTAAGGATTGTCTTGGAAGAGAGGTGTGTGCATGTGTACTTTGTTGTTGTTGGTTTTGGCTTTTATCAGTCTTAGGAAAAAAAATCAAGAATGGCTGAAATGGAAAACTGGAAGTTTTAGACATATTGTCTAGCAGAGTCCTATGTAGATGAGTAATGGAGGTTGTACTACCAGAGGCGCTTTGTTTGCTGCTCTAAAGTGGAGCTGTTTGTTGAGGTGGCTGCCCAACACAGAACTGTAGATTCATAAAATGGTTTGGTTTGGAAGGGACCTTTAAAGATCATCTAGTTTCAACCGCTGCTGCCATGGGCAAGGACACCTTCCACTAGACCAGGGTGCTAAAGGCACTGCCCAACCTGGCCTTGAACACATCCATGACCTCCCTGGGCAACTACCCCCGTGCCACCGCCACTGTAAAAAATTTCTTTCCAATCTCCAGTCTCGTTTTCCCCTCTTCCAACTCAAAGCCTTTGCCCCTTATCCTGTCACTGCAAGCCCTTGTCAAAAGTCCCTCCCAAGCTTTCCTGTAGTCCCTCTTCAGATACTAGAAGGCCTCTATTAAGGTGACCCTAGAGTCTTCTTTTCTCCAGGCTCAATAGCCTCAACTCTCTTAACCTGTTCCCATAGTGGAGATACTCCAGCCCTCTAATCATCCTCATGGCCTCCTCTGGACTCACTCTAACAGTTTTATGTCCTTCTTGTACTGGGGACATCAGAACTGGATGCAGTACTTCAGGTGGAGTCTCACAAGAGCAGAGTGGAGGGGGAGAATCACCTCCCTCGTCCTGACAGTGACTGTTCTTTCGATGCAGCCCAGGAGACAGTTTGCCTTCTGGACTGCAAGGATGCCTCCTGCATCATCTCTCTGATTCCTTGGCTGCTGTATTTTTTGTCTAGTGATTGAGGAAGCTGGCGAGACAGTTCCTATGCTCTCCCTCTTTCACCATATTCCTGCAATGCAGCTTAAATTTGATACAACATATGCCCTTTTTTCATGCAAATAATAATAATTGTATGACCTCATGCAAATTAATTCTGAACCTGGCTGCTGTTTGTGCTTTTGTTGGTTTTGAAATCTATGGTGGTGAGATGATCTACCAGCTTATTTTCCTGTAGTAAAATCCCTCTGGATTGAGCTTACACTGCTCAGTGAGTAGAGAACTGCTGCAGAAGAGTAAATCTTATTAGGGGATTTCTGAAGCTGCACTGAAGAGCTGACAAAAAGATGGGTCAGTTCAACTAATCAGCTTTTAAAATGTATTAACATTTAATTCAAGAGAGATGACCTAGAACGGTCAGCTGGCTGTAGGGACCAAAGCTGTGGAGGCTGTTCTGCAGGACCATGGCATTGCTTCAGGCCGGCAAACTGCCCACTCCCATCCCTCGGTGATGGGCATAAAAGATAAGCATAGTGACTGCAGAGTGCACTTACACTCACATCTCCTGCTTTATCCTGTGATTAGATTGAACAGGCATCTCCCAAGGGATTTTATCCAGTGATCCTCGTGCTGAGGCTCTACGTGAGGAATACCTAATCCTTGGCAGATGTGTAGCTGCTTGTCCTAATTGTAAGGTAGTTGTGGCTGAGAGCGTGCAGCAGCTATTGTATTCATGTAACTAGTTTCAGCATAAGATAGCTACAAGCATTTTAATTGCTCCATTGATCAGAGCTTTGCCGTAGCAGAGACCCCAACTGAACATGTTTTGGTGCTAATTAGCTATGTCAAAGCCAACTTCACTGAAGTCAGAACAACTGCTGTTTGGAATGCACATTGGGAGGGACCCAAATGATTGAAGGCCTACATGTTTCTCCTAGTTCTACTCCAATGACTTTCTCAGGCTGTTGCTGATGAATCTGAATGGTAGTTTATTAGATGGCAGTGGCTGTACAAGTATAAACTTGTGAAAGAACCATCATCCTGTGAGTCTAGAAATGGGAGTCCTAAGGATCAATGAAAAAGGGCTGCTTCCTAGCACCTCCATAGGTGATGTGGAACAGCACCAGGCCAGTTTTTAGGAGCAGTTCACAAGGGCTTAAAGGTGGCTTGCTGTGTTCCAAGAGGATGTGGCTCAGAGAGAGAAGGAACTGCAGCTGCTAGTGTAAAGATGTCAGAAAATTTAAATGTACAGGGGATTTGTTGGATTATGGTTTGTGTAACAGCAAGAAGGTACTGGATCTTCATGTCCAGGATCATTATCCTTTTGTTGTGGAGTCTCCTTTAGAGACTTTCAAGACTCATTTTCATGCATTCCTGTGACCCTGCCCTAGGTGATTCTGCTTTGTCAGGGGAGGTTGGACTCTATCTCCAGAAGTCCCACCCAACTCCTACCGTTCTATTATTCTATAATATCACCCCTGAAGGGAAGGATAAGTAAGGCAAGAGATAACAAATCCTGGTCAAGAACAAAGTGTGCCTGTGTGGGCTTTTTGGCTTTTCATGTCTTTGGGGTTGAGGGGATGATGTATGAAATGTACATGTATATAGTGCTGTTGGTCATTTATATAATCACATTGACTGTTTTTGATGCACCTGCGCTCCCTTCCACCCTTTCATTCTGACTCTGTCCCACCTGCCAGCTTGCTCTCCTGGCCACTCTGCCTGAGGGAGAGGAGCATGAGCACAGAAGGCCTATCTACTCAGAGAGCCTTCCTGTGCCTGTTGCTTCCAGAGCCCAATTTGGGGCTGCTCAGTGCCAGGAGACAAAATGAGATATTAGTGAGAAGAGCCAAGAGGGGTTTTTCATAGAAATTATGAAAAATAAGTTCTTTGTGAGAAGGAACACTGGTATGTAGTAAGCTGCTTAAGGAAATAGTGGTGCAGTGGATTTGGTTAATAGGGGCAATGGAGAAGTTTCTACTAACACTGATTTTTATAAACAACTGAGGTACTTCTGAGATCATGTTCCCTGAAAAAGTCCCAGTAAAATTGTCAATGTGGGACTGATAATGTGGAAAAAAATCAGCTCCTTTTCTTGAAATACGTGGTGGGTTAGGAGCTTTCTCTCACCAAATATTGGAATTTACCAGACCAGCTCACACAGCTTGGAAGTAAGATAAAACTGTATTTACAGCAAAGCTAAATTTACAAGCATATATATACAATATATTTACAAGTATTTGCAGTTATATACAAATTGGAAATAATACAGAAATCCAAACTCCTTCCTGGACAAGGAAACTGCCCAAAAGGGGTTCAGAGCCACCCTGTCTCTCTCCCTCTCTTTCCCAGACAGACAAACAAGCAGCAAAGCTTACTTTTTATCTGTTAGTGGAAGATATTAGAGCGAAGCAAAGAGAAGAAGCATCCCGGAGCAAAGAGGGACAAATTGGTTACATTTTTACTTTTTATCCCCTTTGGCAAACCAATAAATGATATAGACTTTATCATTATTTTTTTTTTTTTTTTTTACAACCAATGATCTAATTTCTCTCCTTAAAATATTCCAATTGGCCTCAGATCAGCACAAAATATCACAAAGTTCTGAAACTGCTGGATACTTGAATGACAACAGTTGCACACTGTAGTGCCAGACACTCTGGTGTTACCTGAAGGCATCATTGCTTGCTCAGGTTATCTTCATTTACATCCTTCTGTTAGGGTGTAGCCTGTGGGCTTTCCCAGAGTTTGTCAGATGCATGAATAGTACCTGGTTCACCTATTCCCAGGCTGTCCTGTTGTTTTCCTGTTGAAATTTTCTCTACTGATGCAATCTCTGACACTTGCTGTTTGTTTACCTAGCTCTGAGCATTGCTTGAGAACATTGTGTGGCTTAGTGCTGCAAATAAGACCTCAGACTAAATTAAATAGATGCTTATTGAGAGCTATGTGCTTACTGCTATTACTGGTTTGCTTATAATCAGGAATTTTGGCACTGGAAAATTAATGTAGTTATGTAGCATCTTTTTTGGTGGGGGTGGGTGGGGCATTTGAGGGTGCAGGTTTCTCTGTACATCAAAGTATTTGTTGAAAGCAATCAGGGTTTGTTTGCTAACATTCTCATGACCAACAAGATAAAAATAACCAATATGTGACTGCATGCAGAGTTCATTTTTCATGGCAAGCTGTTGTTTTTGGCAAGTTAAACTGCTCTGTGAACCTTCCTTTGGGTAACTGTTGGAGTTTGCTGTGTGTGACGTGATGAGCAGTGTGAAATAACAGAGCTCTCAAAGCAGAAGGCATCTCTCCAGGTTTTGAGCTGTGGTCATCCAGATTAACAAGTGCATTGGATTGTATTGATATGAGTTCTGTTGGAAAGGATCTGCAATAAAGTGGCCAGGTTCAAACTTCAGTATTGGCTACTTCGGAATGACAAAGCACCGCTTAAGTACATGGGATCGTATAAGCAACTCAAAAATTAACAATAAAAAGTGCTTTCCTTCTTATTTTTACCCCTAGATTCTTTTTTTCTTCATCTTTGAACTTTGATATTCATGACTAGAGAAAAAGCAGTGGTTTTAGTTTTTAATGAAAGCTGAGGTTCTCAATCAGTGTTCATGTCAGAAGCTGAGCTTTTCAGGAGCAAACCAAATAGCACAAGAGTTGAAGCAGAATAGAGAATAACCAGAACTGTCTTGGTGTTTATTAAACAGCTCCATCAGGATCATGCTTCCAGCCTTGCTTCACTCTCTTGATTTACTGGTCATTATTAAGACCTTGAGTTTTCAGCAGTTCAGCTGTTTGTGTGTTTAAATTTCATAGAAATAGAACAATCTGATTTCTCTTGAATGCCCGAGGTATGAATTCAGATGTGAAGGAAATAAAGATATTTTAGCAAAGGTCTCTCTTGTGTTCTCTCTAGCTGAGGCTTACCACTGGAAGTTCAGATCTAGCAAGTGACAATTCAGATTCTAAACTTTAAATAACTGACCTCCTCCTCAGAATACCCTCATAGGCAATATTTATTTTGCTGCTTGGGTTGGTTTTACTGAGATTCAAATCTTGTCAGGCTGAACTTCAGTCTCCTCCAGCTTGATGGGACATGTACAGAGGAATTGTTGAAGTGGAGGGTTTCAGTTTGTGTCTCTGTTGTTTGCACCATTAACTGGTCTCAGTGCTTGGTCATAAATTAATTTGATACATTAAGATATTTATTCTGTGACCTTATTCTGTGTTCTTGGTATGACTGAAGTTTTCATTGTATTTTTGGGTGTGTAAACTTCAGAGTAAGAACCAGCTGTACCCAAAAGTTCCTTACACATAGCTAGGCAGCCAGGCTGAAAACAGCTGCAACTCTTTGTTTTGGTTTTCTTTGTTTGGTGGTGTTTTTTTTTTTGAGAAGTACAGTGGCTAATATGTTTTGGTGGGTTTTTTAAAGCTAAACTAATGAGAGCCTGAGAGCTGAGTGGGTCTTGTCTGTAGCAAACTGGCCTACCCAGCCAGCGGGGCAGGAGCAAGGTGGAGGCTGCAGTAGGCTTCTTTTGTTTGAGGATTCCTGAAGCCACCCAGCACTAGCAGTACAAGCATATACATTGTGATATTTCTAATGTTACTGTGGCACTCAAATTAAAAAAATGTTTCAAAATGACTCTAGTAGTGTTCAGCTCTTAACTGTCATGGCATTGTGGTGCTTCTCAGAATGGGCAGGAGCATGGGGCCAAGTCAACCTGTGCAAAGCTCCAGCAGGGATTGTGTCACCTAGAGAGTCATGGTAAAAGGCACTATTTAGAGAAATCATAAAATCATTAAGGTTGGAAAAGACCTCTAAAATCACCAGTTCTAACCATCTACCCAGCACCTCTGTGACCACTAGAACATCGAATCATAAAATCATAGAATGGTAAGGTTGGAAGGGATCTCAAGGATCATCTAGTTCCAACCCCCTGCCATAGGCAGAGACACCTCCCACTAGTACAGGTCACTCAAGGACTCATCCAACCTGGCCCTGAACACCTCCAGGGAGGGAGCAGCAACAACCTCCCTGGGCAACCTGTTCCAGTGCCTCACCACCCTCACTGGAAAGAACTTCCTCCTAACATCCAGTCTAAATCTTCCCTCTGTCGGTTTAAACCCATTGCCCCTTGTCCTGTCATTGCAAGACTTGTAAATAGTCCCTCCCCAGCCTTCCTGCAGGCCTCCTTCAGATACTGGAAGGCTGCTATAAGGTCTCCTCAAAGCCTTCTCTTCTCCAGGCTGCAGAGCCCCAACTCTCTCAGCCTGTCCTCATAGCAGAGCTGCTCCAGTCCTCTGATCAT
>VWYK01018156.1:53313-66117 GCA_013399775.1 Semnornis frantzii | reverse complement strand
AAGTCAAATATAAACCCCACAGTTTGGGTGCAAGTCCCACGTGGGAGCACTGGAAGTGACTGGATTGATGTGTTGCTCACTAACTTTCCTTTTAAAGTATCCGAAGTGAGAGATACTTCAATGTTCACACTTTGTGCTGCTGTTAAAATGAAAGAGATGAAGGCATCACAATGCATATCAGTGAATTATGATTTTTTTTTTATAGAACTTTGGTTTAGATCCCATGCCTTGCCACTCTGAGGAAAACCTTTCTACTGATTTCCTTACAGGTTAGAACTATTTTTATAATGTTAGCTTCTGTATATGGTGACTGAGTTGGCAAGAATGAGGTAGAGATAATTAAAAAAACAAAAAAAACCACAGAAAAAGAGAGAGGGAAAGGGACTAAAGAGAGACCACAGATAAGAATTTTGATATTCTGGAAACAGTTTGAGTTACAAGGACCAAGAACTGTGTTTCAGGGGCTGCAGAACCTGGTTGGTTATTAACTTCCAGAATTATCTGTGAGGTTCTGTCAAAGGCTGAAGGATTTTATTCATTTTTAGGGATTAGTATATGTGGTCATAGTAATAAAGCACTGTGACAGGAAAATATCATGAAGAATAAACAGTTCTTTTTTTTACAGCGTCACAGAATGTTAGGGGCTGGAAGGAACCTCAAAAGGTCATCCAGTCCAACTGCCTTGCCAGAGCAGGATCACCTATACCAGATCACACAGGAATGCATCCAGGCGGGTTTGAATATTTCCAAAGGGGGAGACTCCACAACCCCCTGGGCAGCCTATTCCAGTGTTTTGTCACCTTCACAGTGAAAAAACTTTCTCATGTTTCCACGGAACTTCCTATGCCTCAGCTTCCACCCATTGCCCCTTGTTCTGTCATTGAGCATCACTGAGCAGAGCCTGGCTTATGCCTCTTGGCACTTGCCCTTTATGTATTTATAAACACTGATGAGGGCACCCCTCAGGCTCTTCTTCTCCAAGCTAAAGAGCCCCAGGTCCTGCAGTCTGTCCTCATTTATCTGGGCTGATGGAGAGTAGTGGACAAGCATGCAGATTGAGGCTTCTAAACAAACTGCTAATATAATCTGCTGCAAACAAATAATGATAAAGAAAACTCACCTGGTAATTTTCATAACATAGGTTGGGTTTTGGTTTTGTTTTTTTTTTCTTAAAAAATTTCTGTGCCAGCTGATGCTAGTGAGTCAGGGTGATGTGCCTGGTAGGAGAGTGGAGAGCTCTGGAATGATGCTGTGGCTCCTGCAAAGCTGCAGTCAGCATATGGTGAGGTTTGATGTGCCAAGAATATCAAGGGATGAGAAGAGCATGATTTTTTATTAGGAGGAATAATTCATGTTGCTGATAGATAGAAGTCTGGGTGTCCCAAACATATGTAGCAGCCTGGAAAATGGTGCTGGCTAAAGACCCTGATTTCCTCCTCTATTAGGACAAATCCATTTGTAACATGCTGGGCAAACTTTTCTTCAGCACCTGAAAATGGATGCAGAGAAGCAGATATTCAGATCCCTGGAGGAATTGGGAAGCTGCAGAAACTCTGTGGCCTCAAAGAAGATTGAGACTTTTTGCAGTCATTATTGACATCTTGGTGTGGTGCCAGCTCTGAAAACAGTATCCTGACTGCCTGCATTGATTTCTCTGCCATTCCTGTTCATTTGCTTTACGTCCAACTACCTCCTGCCCCATTCCCAGGGGCGTGCTCGGTAGGTCATGTTTGGTCATGGTTTGAATTCAGGCCCCAGCATATAGAGCCTATCAGATGGAGGCATATGATACAAAGGAGGAATTGGACACTCAGAAAATTACCTTCTCTGGCTAAATGATCTTTGACTCATCCTGACTTCCTGCAGCATTGCAACAGGCAACTGTAAAATCACATTCTCACCAAGAAAGTGTTGCAATCTCTCTCCTCAGACTGTCCTTCCTCTCCTTCTTCCTTCTATATTAGGCCAGGATTATGCTGATTTTCACCATTTCTGTTTGTGGTTTTGTTTTCTTTAAGGAAGAAATTAAATGACACTGAGCTTTGTTGCTTTTCTTTCTCTCAAGCCAGTCTGTCATATATCCATCCAAAAATACATGGTCAGTGTTCTCCTTTGACTGGCGGCAGTTATAAGATGCTGTTTCTTGTTCAGCTTGTGTGCATCTTGGAGTGAAACTGTGGTGAGCCTGGCTGGAGTAGTGCCAAAACGGCTTGGTTGTTGTCCTAGTGACAAGCAGGCAGGGGTGAGAGCAGTTCACTTGTGTCTGTGTCGTTTTTACACCTTCACGTTTTTTTCTGTAGTACTCTGCAGAATGGCTACATTGTGTTGCCTTGAACTTTCCCACAAGTCTTGTATCCAGTGTAATCTTAGTGCTTTAAAACTTTATGAATAGCCTTTTGGGAGGGACCTCCAGAGAACTGAGCTGTTGTGAGAATTTCTTGTATCTTGAAAGAGCGAGGGGGTCAGGGCAACAGTGTCTTAAATAGCTCTTACAGTCTGAGCTCAGCAATGTAAGCAAGGCTCTGAGAAAATACACATTTCATAAACCATCTCAAACCTCTACTCCTTATACTCCAGGTTTTGCAGTGAACCATGAACTACTTTTGTGAGCAAACGCAAAATGTGTAAACAACATTTACCTTTGTAAATCTGTAATTGGAGGAAGGAAAAACAAAGTTTTAATAAATATGGAAATAGCTGTTACTTTAGCCTGATTGGCAACTAGTCTGCACTCAAATATTTTTCAAAGTGGCTAGCTGAGTGTTGGATGATTAGTGTGAGATGTTAAAAAGAAGCTTGAAGTACCTGTCCGTGTGCCAATAATCAGGTGGCTTTAAAAGGTTTCAAGCTGTGCCTCCTGCAAACCTTGGAAGGCTCCAAGAGCTTGTAGCATATTTGGCCATGTGCTTTCTATAGACTTCTAGACCTTGCTTCATTCTTTCCCTTAAAGCGTAGTGACGGAGGAAGGAGGGTTGCTTTCTACACATAGGAGCGTTTGAGTGTCTTCACTTCCAATTATCTTAGCCCTGATGGATGAGAGAGTACCTCTGAGTAGAAAATACCTTTTGCCTCAGGGCCGTTTGAAATCCTAGGAGCTCTTTAAAGATCATTGCTGCTGTTGGGATATGGCCCTTCTGAGCCTCAAACCAGCAGCAGCTTGCACCTTCGGCTTCACATTTGGGGCAGTTCATTGATGATGGCTTGGAAGAATTTTTCAGCATGGGCTGTTTTGTTCACTGCTTTGTGCAGTTCCTTCTGAGTAGCTTGCCTGTAACACCCAAAGATCTGCCTCTGACAGTGAACTTGCTGGTCTAGACAGCTAGAAGACCTGCTGTTGAACTGTGGGGCACTTCTCTAGCTGAAAGTTGATTCTGACCAGTGGGTATTTTTTTTGCCCCTTGCAGCTAGCCAGTACTCGATAGGGCATAATTAGAATCAGAAAATAAATGATTTTGTTTGGATTTTTACTGGAGAAAAGCAGTCACCAGATCTCAGTCTCCCATGGGAGGTATTTTTTTTATTATTATTATTTTATTTTTTCCAGACATGACAGCATCTCTCCTGTCTCTTGATGATGCAAATAGGATTTCATGGGTTATAATGAAATATTTTATCGATCACTTTATGAAAAATCAATGAAAAATTTGCCCTGCTTGTCAATTCTATGCTACCTACTATGTATGCAGTGACAGGTTTGACTGCTCACCATTGTGGCTGGGAAAAAAATACCTTGGGGTGCCCAATTATAGCAGCAGTGAGAGGAAATTCAGAAGAGTAATTTTGGCTTCCTTCATTGCCTTTATGTTGGCCTCTGAACGAGTGGCTGTTCCACTCCTTTCAGATTTCACAGCAGCAAGAGCACTAATGGCAACTGTGCAATTTTGACTTCTCATGTCCATGAGATTGAATCAATGCTGTTCCTTCTGCATTTAGTAAAACAATTTTACACGCACACTGAGCAGCTATTCTTGTCTGCTTTGAGATGGGCTAGATGAACTGGAAGATTTTATAGAAAGGTGTCTCTTCCATTTTTCCTCCTTTGTGTGTCTCCCCCCCATTCCCCTCCCTCCCTTCTTTTAATGAACTGCATAATGACATTGGAACAGTTCTCTAAAGGAGGCATTTTTTAGGCAAAGATGAGGAAAAGCCAAGTGTTTTAACAGGACTTATCTCGTAAGAGCTGAAAGTGTAAGCAGGAAAGAAGAAAGTTAACATAAACAGGAAAAAACACAGTTGTGCTGTCCCAGTTCAAGGATACATAATCCAGGTTCTGTTACCAGAGGATCCGAACACTTAAATGGTTCATATATTTATTTCTATAACACTCCTGTGTGGTTTGGAGCAAGCCCTTTTGTAGCCCTTTTGTAATGGAGAAACACAGATGAGGGGCATGGGTACCTAAAGCAGGTTCTAAGCAGAGTTTACAGGCTGAAATCTGTATCCATGGTCAGTATATTCCTATTCAGTCTCTGCTTACCACTGGAGGTGATGTGTCTCCCTGACATCTATGAACAGCTGGATTTTGCTTTTATACTTGCCCAGGGCTGCTCAGAATGGGAGTCCCGTAGCATAGCTCACAGGTAAGCGTGACCTGACCCCAAAACAAAGTGTTCCTCTGCCTAAGTTCTGATCAAAGTAGACTCACGGCCCAGGGGAACCAAGCTCCTGACAAGCACCACTGCTGTTTTGGCTGCTTTCAAAGCACAACTGGGAAAGGAGAAGTTCTGCTGGGGAAGATGCTTGCTTATAAAGGGGGAGGCAGGGGTCAAGTGCTATCTCTGAGCAATGTCTTTTAATGTGCTGTTTAATATTAACATCACATCCATAAACGGAAATGAGAACAGGCAGCAGAGCTCTCCATTCCCATACTACAAAGTCATGCTTCCCTTCAGGCACATTTCTGTCCTTCTGGCCCAGCAAATACATTATCATAATTTGGGCTGAGTGGCAGGAGGAATCTCCTTCCTTGAGGAGGGACATGTCTTAGACTAATTCCCTCATGCTTTCCTCTGCTCTGGAGGCTTGATTCTCCTCTGGCAGTGGTTTAGAAATGGTGCCCAAGCTTCCTAACAGAAACACAGCTGTGTTTTCTGAAAATGTTTGTGCACGGTAGGCAAGAGATGTCTTTCCAGCCCCTGTGGCAAGAGGTCATGTGTAATGTATAATCTCTCTTCTTAACTGTAATTGATTGATCAAAGTTAACTGAACAAGCAAAAACTCTGCTCTTTACCAGGAGCTGTTTGAGAATACTCACTGTCAGCAGGCTCCTCCACAGATCGAACAGCCTCTGCTCACTGCTCAGTCCATGCTCTAAAGGCAAACCGGTGCCTCTTTGGCTGATCAGCACAAGTGTAACACATACATCCCTCACACACACCTCTGCAAGAGGGCAGTGGCTTTCCTAGAGCCGTAGTCCATAAATCCTGCTGTGGAGATCTACCTCCAGAGAAATCTAACAGCCATCAAGTGGCAGCAAACTACTTTCTTAGCAAGAAAACGTGTGCTGAGGTTCCCCACTAGTCAAATGCCAGCTGAACCTGACTGTCCTTTGCTGTGTTTTTGAATAGTTCTGTAGCACCATACTACAAGTGCTGGATGACAGCACACAGCAATGCTTGCTGGGTTCACAGATACTTGTCAAGTCCTCCTCAGACGTTGTGAAGTTTTATTCTGTCCCTTACACTTAAATTTCTTTTTGGGAGCTGCAAGGAAACTGCTTGCCTGCTTTTCCCAAGGAAGCAACTATTGCTGTGCAGCAACAGTGAATGTGCTAGTGGAGGAGGAAGCAGCATTGCTTTCTTCATCTAACAGGCACAGCTGCAGGAACTCTGAAACCTCATAGCTACATTTGACCTGATTTCCTTGACAAAAGCACATCTGGTTTTCAATCTGATCTACCCTGGTCTGGTCGCCTTACGTGTCTGAGATTTGTACTCTGCATCAGACTCCCCCTTTCTCTTTTGTACTGCGTCGGTGTGGCTGGCATTGCCCTGCACCGCGCCCTGCATCTTCTCAGGGTCATTGTCTTGATGCAGATGAGTTTCCTCTCTGCTACCGTTGGGTTAATTAGTGTTTGTTACCCGGGGGTTCGGATAGCAGGAGCCCAATGTGTCCTCTGCGAGGCGCAAGTGTTGTGCCACGGCCTTGGTCCCTGTCTCGTCTGCATGGACTAAACTGAGGAGTTTTGCCGCTCCCCTAAAGGTGCTACAGGAACGTGGTTCAAGGTGGAAATAGGCTGCTCTTGTTCGTGTCCTGTGCCAGAGACAATGGAGTGCTTTGGTCCAAATGAGCTGTTGTTTGCATCTTAAGAGCTAGGAGGATAAATGTCTGCAAGCTTCAATCCTCCAACCAAATGAATGTTTGCTTCTGGTCCAGTGTTAATAGCAGAGGGACAACTAGAGGGGAAATTTGCCAGGGTTACCGATCATACCACTGTGTAAACTCTGGAAGAGCAAGCAAGCCTGAGCTTTGAAAAGCTGCCTTGTACATTTCCTTCCAGTGTCCTGTCCTCCTGCCTTAGGGCTGTGTGTATGTGCTGCAAGGGCTTGAACCGAAGAGCTGCCATGCAAAACAAACGTGCTGGGGGTGGTGGTGCAGGAGGGAACAGCTAATAGATGTTTTCCCCTTGCTTGACATCTGCCACCTCCCCCCTACGCCAGCCCTTCCTCTGTTTATAGCAAACCATTTGCTCCCACTAATTAGAACTGGAATCCTGCCATCTGACCAGCTTTGTGCCTGTACAAATGTCAACAGAGCCAGGACTACACAGGTGGGGAAGAAGGGCTGGTCAGAGGAGATCTGTTGCATCTGTTTGGGGAGGAATTAATAGAGGGAAATGCCCCCCCCCTCCCCTTCCAAGTCAGGCACATTAGCTACAACAGTAATTGAAATGCATACTGGGAGCCCCAGGATGCCACTTTCTCAAACCTTTTTCAGAGCAGACTGCACTTTAAACCATCCCCTCCAGTTAAATCTCTTTACCAAAGTGGTCTGTATGAAGGCTTATGTACAAGAAGATAATGGTGCTGTCATTTCTACCAATAATCACAACAGGAGCAGAAAAATAAGAGGAAGATGATTATGCCTGAAAATCCAACGGGGTCCCAGTTGCTAGTGCAGTGGAAGCTAAAAGGAAGCTGAACCACAATCCCAAGCTGTTCCTGCCAGGCCCCAGCCTGGCCTTTCTGCCCTGCCTCAGGAGCATACAGCTGTGTTGCCATGGCATTCCAAGGAAATGTGCTTAGCCTGGCATGGTCTTCCTTGTGTCGAGTGCTGTGAAGACAAAGTATTTAATGTGCTAGTTGAAGCAAATTCTGCATGGGTGAAGCAGGTTAGCTTTGATCAGCTTGAATGTGTTGTAAGAGACAGGAACCTGCAATCCCTCTCGTGGCCTCCTCCAGCAGTGGGTGCTGTGTTTCTGCTGGCATTATGAATTGGGAGAGTGGCACTGTTGTCACACCGAGGGGTAAATCCCTTCTTGAAAGGAAGTGGCACAGTAGGCTCTTCCTCCTCTGACCACTTCATATAATGATTTTGAAGTATGTTTTTACGTGCCGTGGAAAGGAGAGGTGATGTGCCTGTGTGTACTCTGCTCTCATGAGACCTCGCCTGGAGTACCGCGTCTGGTTCTGGTGTCCTCTGCACAAGAAGGACATGGAGCGGGTCCAGAGCTGTGCCACAAAGATGATCAGAGGACCTCCCCTATGAGCATAGTCTGAGAGAATTGGAGCTCTTCAGCCTGGAGAAAATAAAGGGTCTAGGGACACCTTATAGCAGCCTGCCAGTTCCTGAAGTGGGCCTATAAGAAAGCTGGGAAGGGACTTTTTGCAAGGGCTTGTAGTGGTAGGACAAGAGGGAATGGATTGAAGCTTGAGGAGCACAGATACAGACTGGAGATTACAAAGAAATTCTTTACAGTGAGGGTGGTGAGATACTGGAACAGCTTACCCAGAGAGATCATGGATGCCCTCTCTCTGGGGGTTTTCAAGGCCAGGTTGGATGAACCTGGTCTAGTGGAAGGTGCCCCTGCCCATGGCAAGGGGATTTGAACCAGATGACCTTGAAGGTCCTTACCAAACCAAAGCATTCTATGGATCTGCGAATCGACCCCAGGGTATTTGAAGCCTTTCACATTGTGTAAGGTGGTACACTGAATCTCTTCAGGCAAGAAGGACCTGAATGTCAAGGCTGTGAGTACTCAAACCTCTGAAGTAGTGGTCTGGGGGAGAAAGAGTAGTGCTTTGCTCCTGCATCTGCGAGAAAGAAGTGCAAACTCCAAACCTGGAAGAAGAGTGAGCCCTAAGTTGAGAATATGAAGATTTCTAAACTGAAATGCCTTGACTATATTTTTATACAATGTTTTAGGAAGTAATTCTCTTCCCCATGGCCTGGCATCTGGAGAGTCCTCCCTTGTGTACCCCTGCATAGACAGGGGCCACCAGCACCTCACTCTGCTGCAGGGTGGCTGCAGCGAGTGTGTTGTTTAGCAGGGTCTTAAGTGCCTTGCTTTGCAATCTGCAAGTCAAGACCGAAGCCCATTTTCTCTGTTGATCAGAAAGTAGAAAAGAGAGGAGTAGCTCTTTTCATCCTGCTGCCTTACTTCCTCGCCCTGGTGCAATTTTTTTTTTCTCTAAATAGAAAGGTGTTTTTTATTAGCATTTTCTGTGCTAACTTTAAGAATATTGGTTATTCCCTTTGCTGGTTAGAGGTGAGACAGACAAAACATGGAGCAGTTTATAAATTCTACAAGCATCTCTCCTGATACAGTATTTGCTCTGATTAACTTAGGGAATCATTTACAGGCCAAAGTAAAGGGAACCATTTAAACTTAGTTAAAAACCAGAATGTCTCACACAAAATAATGGAGGGAGAGCTGTCACTGTAGCTCATGGGCTGGTGGGGGAAAATTGTCAGTCCTCTGAGAAAGAATTGTCATTCACTGAGTGTTTCGAAATTATTAGTTGTGCCTGCGTTAGGTAAATGTAGCTGAGAGTAACAGAAACTTGACAGATGCTATGTCAGTTAAATAGCAGAGTATTAATTTACTGCTGAGAGGGTGATACCTACCACTGCTAGTCTCGATGCTGCTGGACTATCAGCGAGCTTTAGTGAGTTCGGTGTGAAACTCAAACGCAGGTGTGGAAGTAAGGGAGAGCCCTGCCTTGCAGCACTGCTAGCAGGCACGGTGCCCTGCCTCACTGAACAGCCTGCAGGCAGGAGCATGTGCATTTCTCCAAGCTCTGCTTGCAACTACGTGTGAACCACAGTGTTCACATTTAAATCCCAAGTCTTGTTACCCTGTTTTCAGTTTTACTTGAGTGAAAAGATTTGAGGTTTGAAAAATCATTTCATTTTTGAAAGAAGTGGTAAAAATGTTTGTACAGAGAAACCACTGTTACCAACCACTTCTTAATCTTTACCACCTTTTGTAAGATGCTTTACTTTGACAGAAGAAATCCTTTTCAAGCATGTGTTCCTTTTCACCACTCTTCCACGCTGGATACTTTTCTGTATCTTTCAGCACAGTCACCTGTTGCTCTTAAATTTTGCCTGGAGTTTGTTCACCCTGGCTTAGCTCATCATCACAGGCTTTTCAGTCATTCCCATAAGAAGATTGGTATAGTCCTCTCTGCTGGGTATCAGAGGGGAGAAAATGACAGAACAAATAGGTAGGAGAGGAAGGACAAGGCGGAAGCTACCTCTGTGAGCTGGGTGCTTAGATGGGCACCGCTAGTTGTAGCGAATTGATCAGCCTGTGCTTTGGGTAGCAATGGTAAGTGATGCTTTGGTCACAGCCACCTGAGGCACATGGGCAGGCTGCCCTTGTCTTGAGGACAGCCTGTGCTTGTGGGAGACGTACAGCGGGTGTGGTTTGGCTTCCCAGTGGCCTTGGCTGAGAGCATGTGGAGCCAGATCTGTCGCTGGGCACTGAAGAGTCAGCTGCTTGCATGGAGAGGAAACCGTCATTAATGGCAGGAGCTTTTCTGGGCAAGGCTAAAGGAGTGACAGACTTTTGTTGGAGTGAGTGCATCTGTCGGTTCCAGCTGTCTCGTGCATTAAGTGCACCTGCGCACAGAGCAGCACTTGGCTGTGCAGCACCAGCTTGCCTCCAGGCCTTCCCATCTGAGAACATGCCGAGAGCCAGGGCTGAACAGTGCCGGGGGGGTCGAGCTGTGATTCAGTGCTTCCCTGAGACACTTGGCTATATGAATGTAGAGAGCAGGGGGCCTCTCCCAAGGTGCATGGCATTGATGGATGGGGTAACCAAGGCTGAAAACAAACTTGGGGTCTTAAAGAAAAGCTTTCAAGTACCAATTGTCACACGAACTCTTTGCAGCTAAGGAGAGAGCAATTTTGATCTTTTCCCACAGAAGAGAATATTTCAGGATTCAGTCCTGAATCCCTTGAAGTTAAAAGAAGGCACCATGAAAACAAGTTTTTGTCTGGTGCCTGCAAGAACCTAAGTATTGATTCAAACACTTTTTATTGCTTCTGGTTTTCTCTAGATGATGTGTGATTTACATTATACAGGAAGTTTCAGGCTGTTGTTTTTTGGGTTTTTTTGGTCACAGAATAATTTAGGTTGGAAAACTCTTAAGGTCCAACTATTAACCCAGCACTACCAGGTCAACACTAAACCAAGTACCTCAGCACCACATCTATCTGTCATTTAAATACCTCCAGGTGACTCCCTGGGCAGCCCAGTCTGTTCCAGGGCTTGACAACCCTTTTGGTTAAGCAAGCTTTCCTAATTACCTATCTAAACCTTCCCAGGCACAAGAACACTCTCTGTTGGAGCATCCCACCAGCTGGAAAGAATGTGAAATCAACCGAAGAAATGCATGAGCAGGTAGATATAAATGCCCTAAATGAAGTAATGATTCTCTACAGTCTCCCTCTTGTCCTGCCTCTGCCAGGTGTGTGTTTGTGGCTGTAACTCGAGTAGCAAGGAAATTCCAACAGTGAATCTGCTATATTCGTTGATGTCCACAAACACCAGTAGGAAACCAGCAGTGATGCTCTACACCCTTTTCCTGCCCATAAAAATGCTTCCCTTCTTCCCTGTAAACACAGGTTTTATTGAGCAGTAGCCTGGGCTGGGTAGCCAGCATTCCAACCCATTAGAGACAAAAGGCAAAGCAGCACTAGAAATAGCTCTGTTATCCAAATCTCCTGTCCCTAGTGAGGCATTTCCTTCGAGTGTGATATTTGAGCCAGGGAGGTGAGCTAAACCCCTGTGGGGGTGTGAGTCTGCTTCACTGAAAAGTTTGGGGTGTCCTGGTGTGCCAGTCAATGCATTCAGTTTTTAAGCTGTTGAACTATGGAACTTCCTGTTTCTCGTAACACAATGTTAGATATTAGTTCCCCAAGGTAACAGTTTACCCAGCCCCGTAACAGTTGTCCAGGTCCTGTGGGGAACTTGGCTCATGGCTAGTACTAGAGGCCACGTTTTGACTGTGCTGTCTTTGTTATTGGCTGATGAAATGATAGGGAAAGACAAGCTTCTGCAAGACAGACTTAGAGTGCATTAAATAAATATAAATTTTATTAAAAACACCCACATCTCAGCGTTATCAGGAATGATATAATAATAAACAGCTTTCAAATAACCTGCATTACATTACAATACTTACAGTATTTATAACCATCCTCGGATTCTTTTTATAGACATACCAAACATTTCATGAAAATGAAGGAAACTAAAGTTTAAAAAAAAAAAAAAAGTAGAACATAAGCACAGAAAATGCACACAGAAGTTCATTACTTTAGTGTCAAACTGCTAAAGTTTTCTACACAAGTTAACCACTAGCTTTAGAAGTGAACTTTATACCACTGTGCGTCAATCAAGATGAAAGAGTCATTCAAGTAAAGTTGACACCACTCAGAAGCATCTTCAAGTATGGCTATAGTCAACCTGATAATCCTATACAAGCAATTTTATGTCTGCTTAGTCATTCGTTCCAGCGGAGGCAGGGGTCTGTACACCAAAAATTACAGCTCGGATATTTACAATACAAAACTGATTCTCCAGCTAAGCTTCCTGCTTCTGCTGTCAGCAGTCTGGCAAATGACAGTGCATGGCATAGTAACCGAACATGTACTATGGATTACATGAAAAATAAAGGTCTTTTTAAAAAAGAACTGCCAGAAGAGGAAGATACATAATGATTTCATTAATCTGACGTATAGCCATCATTTCATTCTTTTTTATTCCCCCCCTCCCCTCTTTTTCAAAGGTGAAACTTTTGTTTCAATGCAGTGGGTAAAGTCACAGACTGAGAATTAAAAAAACAAAATTGCCATAATAAATATTTGACCCTTAAACCCAAAGGCCTCCTTTGATTTACTCAAACTTGGTTGTGATTCTGTTGGATAAAGTTTCTTTCGACTGAACTTAAACTTACAGTATATTGCACAAGATATCTCTGGGACATGGAGATTTGCATGTTTAGGGAAGCCCTTGTACAGACTGTACCTTTTTATAGTCTATTTTATTCAATACAGTATCCAAGAAGCCTTGTTTAGAGAGTGACTTGAACAACTCTAGCAAACAGTCACTTGCCAAACCCCTGCCTTAAGTTTTTTTCCCTTTAATCAGCTCAGTGCATTCTACCTTCTTTTTGTTTATTCGTTTGAAACAGGCTAAACTTTCTAAATCTCTTAAAACACTTTAATTACCATAAAAAGAGCTAATGAATTTACAAAATTAGTTTTAGTTACATCGATAAACATGTACAAGAAAAAATAGAGAAGGGATTCAAAAGAAAAGCATTAAATCCCTGAATAAAAAAAAGCCACCAAACG
>VWYK01018156.1:21462-53204 GCA_013399775.1 Semnornis frantzii | reverse complement strand
TGGCATTGGAGAACGTGAGCTGAAATATCCCTGAATTTTTAGAAAAGAAATAAAAAAAAAGTTTGAAGTTCAAGTTATACTTCCTAAAATGTCAAGTATTGAGAGAAGTTTCTTTTGTTGTTGTTGTTGTTTTTTGTTTGGTTTTTTTTCTGAAGGCTGTTGAGGGGGGGACAGATGGTGTACAATATATAAACTATCACACTCAGTTCAATATCCTATTGCCAAACTAGTGTTGAGGTATATGACAAGTAGGAACATCACTCAAACCTTTTAATGTATTTTTTTAGCTCACATTATGATATATTTGTAGCAGGCTGAGTAGCACCATGATGTGAATTCAGCTCAAAACCCAAATATATAGAGATTTACTATTTTTACAGTACTAAAATACTAAAGCATCGTGTTAAAAAAAGTTTTGTTTACAATTTAATTTACTATACAACTCTCCTGCTTTTTTTTTATTTTTAAAAAAAATTTTAATAGAAATTAATGATTTAAAACCACCAGAGCAAGCCAGCTGCCTTTTTTTTTTCTTTGTTTTTTTTTCTTCCTCTATTATTCAACGGAATCAGACAGAACTAACCCTGTTTCATTCATCTTGTGTAGGCATTGGTCTGCTCAAACTTCCTGGAAAAGAGGACGCTTGCACCAAGAAATGAGTTGCACCACAATGTGACATAATTATCACCACAAAAGCAATCTGCCATTGGGTATGTGAAGAGCATTACAGATCTCTGACAACAGCAGAAGCCTAAGCTAACTACTTGTAGTCTGTCGCATGCCGCTAATTGTTACCTGTGGTTAATATAAAAGTCTTTCCTTAAAACTGTACATATTTGAGCAATGAACTTGTCATAGTAATTGTAGAAAACGGTTTACAGTATAGCTGTGTGAGATGAGCACCAGAAAAACATGTGTTTTGTGTACTAAAGTATTCCCTTATATCCAGTAAGCCCCATTTTTACCGTAACTGACTGTATTAAAAATGAATACGTATCCCACTAGCAGATGCATGGCTAAAACAAAAGTATTTAAAAGCTTTTTTTTTTTTTTAGTTTAAAAAAATTATCTTTGCATTTGAAAATCAAAGTAAACTTTTTTTTTCCTTTTTAATGTTCTTTTTTTTTTTTTTTAATGTCTTAGTACCTCAGCATTGTTCAAGTTGCCAAGCTTAGGTAGACAAAGTGCTTTTGAAACACTACTTTAAAAAAAAAATAATATCTCTCTCTCTATTTTATTGTCCTTTTCCAGGACTTGACTGGATAAGTAAAATCCAGGAGTCTTTGTAATTCCCACATTAAAAAGTAAGCTTATTTTAACACCAGGTAAATTCAATACATACATGAGTGTAAATGTCCTCCCTGTCGCTGAAGAACGTCTGACTACATCGTTGACATTTTGTTATAAAGGCATAAACTGTTTGACTGTTAAAATAAAGACACCATTCTCTTAGATAGCACCATGAGTTTAGAACATCCAAACAAATTCAGTGTTTTGCTGTCTATTTGTTATATTTTATACTTATCTACTCTGTTAAATAAAATCAAGAGACTAATAAGACTGCAGTAAAAACTGCATGGTTAAAAGCCATGATTCCAGTATTTCAGTACGTCATAGATTCAGCACCAGATGATGTTTTAAGGTTCCTGCAGTTGTAATACTACAGGATTATTTTTTAGGTTTCATTGTTGTTGTTGTTTTCTCCTGTTCCATGACTACACAAACTTGATATTTAAAAGTGGCCACAGATGTGCAAAACTGTAAGGAAAAAAAAAAAAATTTGCAGATTACCTCTTTCAGTAATGGAGCCAGTGTTTTCAAATGTAAATCGTGAAACACCTTTTGTTTTGTTTTGTTTGTTTGTTTTGTTTTTGCATAGGATGCTTTGGTCTTGCTCCCTACATGCGGTCTGTGGCCACTTAAAAATCAGTGGAAAATAAGTGCTCTTTTTGCTGGTGTGCCAAGGCTTTCTCCACTGAGGATTCTGTATGAACACTGATTTCTTCTCCACCCTTGCCTTCCCCCAGACCTAACGCACTACTGCCCTAGTGACAAGGTGTTTTTCTGAAGATGAGGTAACCAAAAGAGGTGTGAAGTCAGATGTATCGGTTGTAAGGCCCTGTAACCCGTGTGAAGGCATATGGAGATGTAGTTACTGTGGAGTCCGTGGTGACCGACAGTGTCCTTTGTGCAAGGGACTTGATGAAGCGCAGGTAGGTTGGCTCAGAGGGCTCGTGTGGCTCAGCAGGCTCCCGCTTAGCTTTTTTGCCGTAAGATTTCTGAGGCACGTAGTCTGGACCATACTTTTCACACTCCTCTTCTTTCTCTCTTGCCTTCTCAGCCATCTTTGCTTCCCACAGAGCCAGACCGTGTTTTGGCTCATTCATGCTCTTGTGCTGGTAAAAGACAAGGGATATTCTGGTGGGATGGTTCCTGTTGGGGTTTTTTAAGGGAGTTGTTGCGTGGAGCTCACGTTTTGCACACTCTATGAGAATCGACCCGTGAGATGGAGCAACTGCCACTCCTCCAATTTCTGGATCCAGAAAGTTCTGCTCACTGTCTGACCAGACTTCGTCAGGATCCTCTGCCTTTTCTGAATTCAGCACATCGGTTTTATCTGAACCACCCTGGGGAGTAGTCCTATCATGGTTTTGACCTGGAAGCATGTTAGACAAACCGTTAACTGCATGTGAAATAATTTCATTATCCTTATTTTGGAGATGCAGTGAATTAGGAGGACTGCTAAACATACTTGGAGCAGAATGGTAGTCATGTGCTAAATGTGGCAGGGGTTGCATGCAATGATGGTCACTGTTTTTACTCCTGGAGGCATAATCCATGCTCAGGTTACTCAGATTAGATTTCAACCTTGAGGCAACCTCCATGAAATGGCTGTCAGCCTCATGGGAGGAGTAAGAGGAAAAAGACCCTACATGGTGTACATTTGGTCTAATGCAATTATTGAAGGAGTCTACCTGAATATTTTGGTTTCCATAATTCAAGTACTTGGGACCAAAACTCTGGTTATTTCCAAACCTGTGCTGGTATAACGTTTGAATGGGTGGTAGGCTGAGTTTAGACATATGGTCTTGGCTCTGGCAACTGTATAAGTCCATGTGCTGATGCTGAGAGGGGTAGGAGCCCAAGTAAGAGCGGCAGTTGTCCATAGGTATGTTTCCATTGCATTGGTAGGGTGGATATTGGTTATTTTGACTTAAGGATCCTGAATAAGGGTTCACAGGACTGGAAGAATTCAAATAAGACCCTGTGGGCTGCGATGAGGATGTGTAGAGGTTCATGTGATTGGACCCTCCATAAGGATCTGAAGTGTATGAAGAGCTTGGGTAAGCACTGGCTGGATTAGGCAACCTTCCATAGAGATTTGCAGAACCTGAACCCGAGTAAGAGTTAAGGGAACTGGACTGAGGGTTGTTGGGGAGTGTGCGCTGTGGATGCTGCTGCTGCTGTTGTGTGGCTGGTCCTGAAAGACGTAAGAGATCTGTAGATGTGAAAAGAAAACCAAGACAACAAACATGATTTGAAAAAAACAAATTAAGAAAAATGGAACCCTCCCAACAAACTACATACTTTATAGACCTTTCATCTTATCCATGAAATTTCTAAGAGTAGCATATGATGCAGTAACAGAGGTTCCCTTTCTCATATCTCAATACCATGCTTTAAGAAGCTGAATATATACTAAGGATACTCATCCTTTCTGGCATGGCTCCAGTGAGATCAGATGCTAGTGGTAACAGGGAAAAAGAGAACAGTGCAATCAGAGTCACATGCACAAAATCCATAGAGTTGATTCATCATTTAAGTAGTCCATGAAATGGAGCATCAAAGTACTCCCAAACAGCCATGCATAAAGTGACCACCTTTCCACTGAGAAGAAGTAATTCTTCTGATCTATATTAATAGAACTTTCTCAAAAAAAAAAAAAAAAGTCCCTAGCTTTATGTGAAAAAACCTCACAACATTCTCTGATAGAGAGAACAGTTCAGTAACGAGAGATTCACTGAAGATAGTAAGAGCAAACTCATCACTCATTAAAGTGAAATGGCATCATTTAACAGTTACAACCCTAGCCTGGGCCATGGGACAGCTGACTTCTATTGTCAGGTATTTCAGTGACCTGGGTGGTGTTGGATGTATGGCTTTTTTCCTCTCTGAGAAAGCTGCTAAGATAGTCATGGTGAACTCCTTTGCCCAGGAGCAAGGGATTAAGTGGATTTTGCAACTCTTACTCCACTATGGAAAAACCTGCTCTGATTTTGGTCTTGAAACAGAAAGTATAAATAGTGGTAAGGAGGTTAGGCTTGAATCCCCTCAAATTAGGAGGTTCTCTGTAACCAGTGCCAAGCAAAGCATAGGTCATTCTTTCTTTGGCAGCAGCCTCACGTGCTTCTCTTCATGGTTTCTAGTGCTACTAATCTTTTAAAGGTGCTTCACAATACACAGCATGGCAAGCAGAATTTGCAGAAGCACCGGATTTTGAGAAGCATTAACTGTCCAACTGTAAAGGATTTCTCATACAACTTTTTTCTTTTTGCTTTTCCACAGCTGACCACGATTTCATAGAATCACAGACTGCTAGGGGTTGAAAAGGACCTCCAGAGATCATTGAGTCCACTCCCCTTGCAAAGCCTCGCCACTTAGGGCAGGTCACACAGTAATGTGTGCAGGTGGGTTTGGAAGGTCTCTAGAGAGGTAGACTCCACAACCTCTCTGGGCAGCCTGTTCCAGTGCTCTGGTACCCTGACAGTTAAGATGAAATTTCTTGTGCTTGAGCTTACACCTCCTTGTCTGTCACTGGGTATCACTGAAAAGAGACTGGCTGCATCCTTCTGACTGTTACTGTGCAGATATTTGTAGACATTGATAAGGTCCCCTCAGCCTTCTTTTTTCCAGACTACACAGGTCTCTCAGTCTGTGGCACTCTAGTATTTATAAATAGACAACACTGATACTTACTTTCAAGAATTCTCTTTCCTTTTTACTTGAGTTTTTTTACTTGGCTGAGAATAAAGTTTCCTTGAGACTCATTATAAATGGCCCCGATTTCTAGGATGCTTACTACTATTGATAAAGATCCTGTTCAGGTTTATGTGTTTACCTGCTAGCTGCTTGGCGTGAGCTGCTGCCTCAGAGTTGCCTTGCTTGTTGCGTGCTGCAGCAGACTTGTCTCTTTCAGCTTTGCTAGACCCGTTCTCCAAGGAGGAAAGCTTTTCTGCAGCTGCTTTCTTTGCTTCTAGCTTCCTTTGCCGACACGTCTTGGCAGGCTCTGCTAACATCCTTACTTTGCGGCGAAAGGAGGTAAGGACCTGGATGCTGCCATTCCTCTTCTTTTCCTCCTGGCCCTCAGTGCTTCCAAACTCATCCACATCAGAGACTTTGTACAACGGGAGCACATGGAGCTGCTCGTCTTCGGGTGTTTGGCCAATTTCACGATTGTCTTCTCTAGTTAGTGTGCAAACCTGTTGGAAAGGCATAACAGAGTAACTCTCTCAAACCAGTCTAAGAAGAAGAGATCTGAAACAGCAGTCTCTGCATTTCACCTTGCCCTGCTGCAGTCAGTGTTGGCACCTGCCAAACTATCTGTAGATTACAAGTTTCTGTGCAGCTCATGCATATTGCGATAAGGCTGCAATTTAATTTCTTCTGTTCCTCTGTTGGACAGTGTTAATAGAAACAGAAAGTATGTCTATTATTTTCTTGTGCTGAAATAAACAGCACAGTTAGGGTTTCCCCTAACATGAAACAACCTGTGTGTTCCATTGTATGGTGGCCAGAGGGATAAAGCAGTGAAACCGGGGACTCTGTCCCTGAAGATGTTTTGCCTGACACATGAGCTAGCTACCTGTTAGACAGAAGTGTGCAACAGGACATACAGCCATTGCAGTTCACACCCCTTGCAATGGCAGCTTCCAGGACCTTGCAAAGGAGCAAGTCATATAAGATTTAAGGAAGTTACTGTCATGTCATGAGGCATGCTTATTGTGTTAGATCCCACTACAACAGGTATTGGGAAGATCTTAGTGGAAAAAGATGCTGATACAGATATTCTGCAGCAAAATCATTGCACCAGCCAGTTTTAGGTAGAAAGCTCAGCTAGAAGTGGTGGTTGTCAAGTCAAACCCTGGAAACAAAAAGTTAGTTGATATTAAAAAATATATACTCTTTGATTGTAGTAAGAGCTGCACTGTGAATCTAGGTAGTTACTCCTAGTTACAAGGAGGATGATTATTTAAAACTGAAGATAAATCTTTGTCATATTTACTGCAACTGCATTGTGACAGACAGTAGCCAAGGAACAGAAATCACCCAATACATAGTGAAAACCAGTGCACTTTTCAGCTGTCTTCTACAGACCCTTTGCTGTACACATTAGAGATCAGAATTGAGGAAAGTAAAAGGCATATGCACACTACGAAGGATGGCAAGGCTAGCAGACTTTCTGCTCATCACAAGATGGAGTGAAACAACTTCTGGAAAGAAGTTAATTGTTTACATTTTGGTTTTATTAAGAGATACAATCCAAAGTTGTTAGGGAAAAAGAAATGTTTCAAGAGGCATGTTTTGTTCCAGGAACGCTGACACAGGCACTTCAGCCGTGCTGGGACCTTCTTTCCATTATCTCCACAGCTTGCTTTTTATTTTTTCACCAGTTCTATACAGAACTTTCTTTAACACACCATAAGTCTCATTCATTTGAATGAAAAAATGTGTAGGAGGTAGTAAGTTAGGCCATTTACTGCTTAGTGTTTCTCTTTTTAGCAATCTGTGTTATGCAAGGGCAAATTTAAACAGGCTATGATGAATTAGAGACATGAAAGGAGTGCCAGAGTCGGGAGGCTGCACGCAGCAGGGCCTTACCAGGGTGCTCCCGTTCTGCATATTGTGCAAGTCTCTGTGAGCGTGCGCGCAGAAGTCCAGGCAGGCAGTGACCCCTGAGAATGGGCGACCTTCCTTCAGGCCCAGGCGACACTCGGGGGCTCTGTGTTCGTACTCGATCTGGAAAGAGACGACAGTTGTCACTGCAACCCAGCTGGATGCTCAGGCGCTGCATGCTCCGCTGGGACAGCGTACAAGCGTCCTGACATCTTGGAGGTGGCAACATACACATCTCAAAGGCAAATAAATGTAAGCCATTCCATGGCAACTTCATATCCATAGCTCACTCCTTGATGGCTTGGATCCTTTCTGTCTCTGATGGGATTGTGAAATCGGCCAATAATATTTGTTTTTCTTGCATGTAACATTTGATTCTCTGCCAGGGGTTGGTGCTTTGACAGGACAAATGCAGCACATCTGGCACTGTAAGAGTGATATGGTTGTGTAAAGTGCAAATACACCAGCCTATTAAGGGAAGATAGCTTTAGAAACCTGGCTTCAAAATGAATTAATAAAGAATAATAATTCAGGGTTTGATTTTTAACATTTTGGCACCCTAACCGTGTATTTCATTAGCTTAAGTACAACTCCTACCCAACCAAAAAAGGTAATTCGGCCAAGACAGAACTTTCTACTCCTGCTCTCATTATTAAGGAGCTTAGCAAAGAGTTTATAATGTAACAATAAACCTGACACAAAAAGAAATTATTTTGTAATGGAAGATCAAGCCTTAGACAAGCAACAGTTTCATATTTTATTTAGGAAATTAAAAATGAAACCATGTTTGTACAATGCTTTGCTGAAATTTCCTGAATCTTTCAAGTGAATGCAAGAAAAAATCCAAGATGTCTACTGTGCTCACAGACCTTTGTTTTTCAAATATGGATTGTTTACCTTCTTGGAATCTAAAAGCAGAACAAAACTCAAAACATGTAAACTGCTCAGGAATGAAACGAGCATGGTCTGAAACATTAGCCAGGCTGTAACTGCCTGACTTAAGTGTGCTGGTGCAATTGCTCTCTGAAATGTTCTATTGTGTCCACTTGGAAAAGCAGACCCTTTCCAATTCTAAATTTTAATCCAGTAGCAACCCAGACTCAGATTAGAATAAACCTGGGAATTCAGAATTTCTTTTCAGAATTGAGAGAAGGATTGATTTTAGGGCTTTGGGGCTTTAGAACCTTTTACAGTATCATGCAAATTAGGCCCAAATCATCTCTTTAAAGCACTGACTGCAACTTGGTCAGAGCTTCCCCAAAAATACAAGGTCTGCATGACACTCCTGAAATAGGCCAAGCCATACAACACACTTTATTAGACAAGGTGACATCGAAACTTGTACAAGCATGTGTTTTTAACAAGTGTCAGACAGGACCATGGCTTACATGGAGAAAAGTTCTTCTGTAAGTATTATGAGAAAAGAAAAGCAGCCCATGCAAAGAACCATTTTATTGTTGATCACCCCCTCATGTTTCTCTTCTTCCTTTCTTCTCTTAGAGAACGTCTCTCAGGTATCTGGACAGATAACCACAGCTAACAGGCACACAGCCACAGTTTCCTCTGTAATGAGTCTCCAAACATTATCTGATCAGCTAAGTGAAACAGGTGAAGTCTTACTGAATCTGCTTATCCTGTCTAGGTGTTAATGAATATGCAGTAAAGGAGTGAGTTTTGTGGCCAAAAAAAATGGACAATTTTGGTTTAGTTTACTGTTTCTGTTACAGTTCTGCCTTGTGTTGGTTACTACACCATAATTCTGGCACCAAGAAAGAACGATGTCATAGTTTGCAGAGATGCTGGCAGTTTGGAGACTAAGTTGTGTGACTGTGATGGCACTGAACCCGAGCAACAAAAACAAAGGCAAATGGTTCTGTGTTTGCAGGGGGTGTGTTATCAGACACTGATGTAAATAGCTGAAGGATATTGGTGAAGTAATACAGATGAGAGACAGCCACACTGGAAACCTCATAAAATCTTGCAGTGTGCTGCTTCACAGAAAATATGTGTGTATGATCCTCTCATGCACAAAGACTGGTGCAGGCATTTCTCTGCATCTGCAGGGCTGAGTGTCTTCAAATACAAGACTTTCCTTTAAAGCATGTTTGTAATGGCTGCTATGGTGAAAATGAAATTAATTTGCCACTGGAGAGAGCAGAACTGAAACTGCAGCTTCAGGATTCAAGTGCAATATGACACACTGCCTTCTGGCATTGCCCATCTTGCACCATCTTCATGACTGCTTTGCTAGTTTGGCTGATGACACATGTTAAATCTAGCAATTTGCACTGTGAAGATGAGAGCTCTCCTTTTGTGAAGTAATTTTGTTATTCTGATGAAGGAAAAATAATTAGTTCTTAGTGGACTCAATTCTGCTAGTTTTACATTTAAATGGAATGGTTATTTTCATTTGTCTTTACCCCAGTGTCAAAGGAAGGCTGGCACAAAATGTACCTAATGGCTTGCACAAGGTTGAAGCTTTGGCAAATGTGGAAAAAATTGGGTTGTTTGCATGACTGCTCCAGTTCCTTTTTAACCCAGCATACCTGGTTGTTATATGCATCAGGTGCAAGTTTCTTGTAGGTAGGTGCCATCAGGGTTGACAGATTCTGCAAATGGGATTCTAGTTTTTCTTCCTGTTGGGAGGTGAAATGGAGTTCGGTGACATTTCCATACTGTACTTATGAGATCTAAGAAGTTAAGGCCATTACACAATTACAGTGACACTGATAGCTGTGTAAAGGCTTAGACTGTCATCATCCTTGAGACAGTGACAGTTGGGAATCTCCTCTGAATTTCATTCTTTCATGGTCATTAAAGTAATGAAGTTGTTAAGTAGTGTAAGAGGACACTTGCAAGAGGACATCACATAGGGCAATCTTAATTTGGATTATATTAAGAAGGGCGACATTCTTCAACAAGGATGTATTTTAGATCCAAGTCTGATGATCTTCATTATTTTCCCTATTGGAGTTTGGGGAAAATAATAATCTTTAGATAGCCTGAGAGCAATAGTTTTGGACTGATTCGTCAAGTAAATCTGGCTAATTAGGCTTTCCACATTGCAATCACAGCACTTTAACACACTGAGCTACCTTTTCATGCAGCAATTTAAACTTTTAAAAATACTTCAGACTTCAAAAAGCTCACAGTTCTTAAGCAATGAAGGATGGTGGGCATGTCTAGTAGCTGGTGATACGGAGGCAAGAATGACCACAGGGTTTTTTTTTGCTGTAAGGAGAGGTACACACTCAAAAAGAAGGCCTGTTTAAAACTGAAATGCTCTAATGACATAGAGCAAGTTGTCCCTCATCCTCTCATGATGAGAATCCCAAATTCAAAACCCCACTTATGAGGCCCTTAGCTATCAGATTTTAATTTCAAGTGCACACAGGCATACTGGAGCGGTTTGCTCGTATGCTTAAGGAATATGTGAGGAGATGAGAAAACTTTACAGGTTTGAGAGAGATGTGTTTGGTGCATTAGAAGCTTGTATCTCTTCCTACAGGACTGCATCCTAGTTTAGGACTTCAGAGTGACATTATCCAATTGTCAAAAATATCTTGCTGGGACCTTGCGGCTGCTGCGGGAACTCGGAGCTTTTCTATGGCCCATCGTATTCCTTCTGGTGTTCACTGGTGAGCACCTTATTTGTGTTGTCTGTAACTATGTCTCTGCTATGGGACCCAGCCCCACGTCTGCATCTGTGCTTTGGCTGTCCCTGATTTTGGGTGCAAACAAGACTGGAAGGTAAAATCATCTTCCCTGCCTAGCTCTGGCTTCCATGGGAAGTGAATCCAAGAATGCAACTTGAGGTGGTGCCCCAGTGGGCTCTGTCCAGGTATGCAGCTTAGAAAATGTAGGGAGTTCAGGACTGCAGGCTATGATAAAGAAGGCTTTGTGCCACAACATGGTTGAAGGGGAGCTATTCTGTAACTGGGCTACAGAAAAGCAGTGGGGAAGAAAAACTGTTAATTAGGATATTTTAAATACTGCAGTGCTCTCAGCAGAGGCCATAGGGTGCAGGAGTACTTGGCACCCAGGTCATGTGAGAGAAATGCTTGGGTTTGTGTAAGATACCAGAGTACAGTGAAAGCTGTGGAGCTATGCATCAGTACACAAGCGAGGGACTAAACTTAAATGTGCTTGCCAAACCAGACTGGGCCACTGGAGCCTCCCAGACAAATTACTAGACTGACGTGTCCAGGAGTTGCTACAGTCATAACATCAAAAGTTATCTTATGGCCAGGCTAAGGTCAATGTTCTATCACTCTGACTGGTTTGAAATAGTTGCCAGTCTGCTGTAAGAGTGCCCAGTCTTGAAACACTTAGTGGGGCAGGACTACATGTAGAATGAATCTGCCTACCCTCTTCTTCCTATTGTCATCTCAAGAGTTTGCTCCTATGTCATCTGCTCTGGTTCCCAATTGCAATGTTACGTGCCTTCAGCTGGTAAACCTTCCACTCAGCCACTGGGAATGCCCAGTTGTAGGCCTAATACAGCCACAATTATTCAGACTGTGCCCTCCCCTCTAATTGCGAAAGCCTGTAAACATGGTTTCGAGTCTCAGGGCTTTTACCAGCTGTCAGAATTTGGACAGTTAATTCAGCTGGCTCAGTGACTGGAATCAGTCAATTCTGACTGGCAGTTATTTAATTACCCTACATGTATGCCATCCTGGCAGGGCTCTGGCCCCTGCTCTCTTGTACTGCGTCTCTGTTTGCAGAGTGACAGAGAACATTTCATCGCAAATGAAGCTTGTTTCAGAAATGGACACCAACCTCTTTTGGGTCATCTCCCATCAGCTTAAACTTTCTTGGAATCTTGCTTCTGGCAAACTTACAACCATTGTAGTACATGCTCCAGGAGCACCCAAAGGAAAATGAAGCACCACAAGTTTCAGGGTCCAGCCCTTGACATGCACAAGTCCGTCTAGAACATAAGAGGATATGGCTGTTAGCAGCAGGCAGGTAACCCCATGATGGGCACTGGTGTTCTGCCCATGCTCTGGGATCATCATCAATGCATCATGAAGCAGTGAGTGAGGGAGGCACATGTGTTGTGACAGAGGACTCCGTCAGAGTGAGAAACTTAATGGCTGCAAAGCAAGGACCATGGGGTTTCTACACTTCTGTGGGAAACCTGGCTTTGCCTTGAAAGAGGATGTGTTTATGTGGTGCCTTGCTAGGTGGTGACAGACTTGGTACCCAAAAGGGGCATGGATCTGCAAGAATGTGGGAGCCCTCTAACAAGGGCTAAGCAATAACTAACTCCTGAAATACATCTCTAGCCGTGAAGCCAAAGTAACATCCAGTGATAGTTACATTACTTTTGGTCTGTCAGAAAGACATAGAAAAGCAACAGAGATTCAGGGTAACCCCTGTAGGCTTAAGGCTTACAGCAAGGTTTAGTACATTCAGTTTTTATTTCAAGGCTGAGGCATGTCCTGTCCTGGGCCCCGCTGAGATCTCATCCTTTATATACTGAGATGCTTCACAACCCCGGAAAGCTGTTTCTCCCTGGTTTCTAAGAATGTTTACTTTGCTTTTTTGTGGGTTTGCAGAGTGCCTGAACTGGTCGGGAAGGTGATGTGTATCTCAAGGCGCAGCACGAGCGGGGGTGGCAGGGCCGAAGGCAGGGTTGCAAGCTCGGTGAGCACTCCCTCGTTCCACTTACTCTTCGTTGAGCGCGCACCGCCGGTTGGTGAGCGTGCCGTACTTGCGCAGGGTGTCGGTGAGCTCGGAGTACAGCCTGTCGGCCAGGCTGGTCGGGATTCCCTCCCAGACCAGGATGAGGATGACGATGACGGCTGTCTCACACGTGTGGCCCGCTCGCTCGCGCACCAGGCAGAGCAGCTTTTCCTCCTGACTGCCTCTGCGGACTACCTGCATGCACAGCAACACAGGCCCCAGAGCCCCCACACAAACGATGCATTTCTTAGTGTGAAGAACAAGAGCACAGGGAACCTCCGCACTCGTGCGCGTGCTGGGAGCTTACTTCTGCTTCTGTCTTCCTCTCTCTTTCTGGCAGCTTGGTCCATTTTTTTTCTCATTTAGTGATATGGGCCAGGGCTACCCTTTCTGTTTGAGAGACTTTCTTTCTGACTTGAGAGGCTTGATTGTTGGCATGGAAAGCCATGGTGGTGGAAAACAGCTTTATAAAGGTAATCCTCATGCTCTGATTCAGCAGGAATCTCTTCCTGAATCTGCACTATGGTACAAGTATCCCAGTTTAATTAATGAGCGAAAGCAAGATGCGTCCCTGCACAGAGTTGGACACCTGCACCTAGGGCAGGAGCCATGCAGGGAAAGGCAGGCAGCTAAGGAAAGCATTAAATAACTGGGCATGGGAGCATTTCCCTTTCCCTCCCCAACTTAAGCAGATAAACTTGTGATCAGCCACTCAAGTTTTGTGACCTGACCCTTCTACATATAAACATTGCAGTGATGAGAGGAAAGCAGTAGTTGTTCAAATAAGAGAGTGCTCTGCTCAGTGCATGTGCTACTGTGGGTATTTCTGGACAAAAAAGGAGTAGTCTGACATGCTTACAGATTATAATCATCTATCAGTTTTCCCTCATCCTGCCTTTCCCCACCCTACCCAAACCACCATTTGTGCCAGAGCATGACAGTGTTTGCTGGGAGGGTGTCCCAATGCATGCCTCTCCTGAGCTGGGAGTGCATCTTAGAATGATAGCAGCAATACACTATTTGATTTATCGGTAAAGTGAAATTAAACAGCAACGAGAATGTCTGGTGGTGTGAATCTTAAATCTAAGTGAATGCCTTCCGTCTCAAATTTTCATACCTTTAAGCCTGACTTTACTCCTGCTGTTCTCCATGCAACAAGAAAATGGAACGTGAGAGACAGAGACGGGAGCAGGCTACAGGTGTCCTGTGGTAGTGCTGCTGTTGAGCTATTTCAAGATTCATAGTGTCAGCTAAGAGGACATGTCACTGCTATGTGCTTACATGAGCCATCAGACTGAACTAGATTAGCATTAACATTAGTCTGCATCACTTACCCATTTAGCAATTGGACATCCTTGAGAACTTTTGCCTTCTTTCCCAGTGTAGACAACCCTCTCAATCCTTATAGCTTTACCCTTCTGGCCAAATCTTAAAGAAAAATATGTACAATAAGCAGATTCATTTGGTCCCATGTGAACACTGAAAAGATGGAGCACATTTGCCAGTCTTATCTCAAAAAATAAATAGTGTGAGCTACAGGGAGCGATGTGCAGTGTGGCTTATCTTGCTCATTTTATTACAGTGCTACACTGAAACATTCAGAGAGGCAAATATCTTTAACACATCACAGATGAGTAAAAAAAAATCCCTATCACATAGTATCACCCAATCTTTTAAATGTTTCAATAGAGAATTTTGTTACAGGTGACTTTTTCAAAAGGGGATTTGAAGTCTCTCTATTTTGGGAAGGAATTTTACATTTTTCTTTATTTTCTTGGTTAAAGTTACTGCTCTGAATTGTATAAAGTTGTCACAGAGCAGCTGGAATGCACTAGTCACTCTACCCATTTTCCCTGCTTGTTTCTGGCTTTGCCGCAGCGTGAAATCAGTTGAGTCATTAGTATTTTTTACCTCCTACTAGCTACTATCCTGAACTTAATTCTGGTCTCCCACAGGCAATTTATTTCCCAATTTAATTAAGAATCAGGAGCAAAGAAATACAAATAGTCTAGTTGGCATGGTGGTATTGGGTTGATGGTTGGACTTGATGATCCTAGAAGTCTTTTCCAACCATAACGATACTGCACTGTAATTTGCACCATATCTGTTTCTTTTACTTTTATCATCTGTTCATAAATTGTTCCTTATTTACTTCTGCCTGACTTCTATAGTGAATGATGATCACAAAGTACCTTCAACTGATGCTGTTTCTGTGTCTTTTTGCACCCCAGGTGGAGAAGCTTGGCTCTTGCTGAAGCATTTAATCAAGGTGATTATGATATCAAGACAGAATCTAGCCCCACACACAAGCTGTGCTGCTACCCAGAGCAAAAGGGATCCCCTTTCCATGTCCTTTGGTGGATCAGGTAGAAATATGCAGGAAATGTTACGGGAAGCAAATCTTGACTCAGTAAAAAGCATCAGACTGATTAAGCCATTTCCAGGCATGTCTCCCTGGGCTTCTGCTGCTGGGGTTGCCCACTTCTGAGCCCTGCAGAGCACCAGGTTGGGACCTGGCTGTGCATTTAGGAACCTCAGTGTCTGCAACCTTAACAGATCCATCTCCCATGCTGACTTGGCTGCATTTTGGGAACTGGGCAAATTGCACTTGAGTTCTGCCACTCTCACTGGCATTCCCTTTCTTTGGTGTAGTTTTGCAGAGGGGGTTGCTTGGTTTTTTTAAATAATCAAGTATGGTGGCTAAATTACAGTGTCTTTGTTCTTTGCCTGTTACCAATAGAGAAATCAAGATAGTTCTTTCCTGTTATGCAGCCCTTTAATGATGCCTTGAGAACTTTTGACCTTTCATCCCTCTTGTTTTTGCACTAAAATCTTAGTGAATTATTTAAGAGCAAACATTTGTATTTAAACTTCTGTCCTGTAAAGGAAATGAAAATGCTTATTTTCAGTTGCGATCTCATTGTGAAATTTCAGTGTCACTGGAAATTATACAAATAAAATCAAGTTGTACTACACATGCTCTGCAGGCAGCTCTTAGGTCACTTTTTCCTACTTGGGCTTAGACCTTAGTACACATTTCTTTAATTATATTAAAAAACATTTTAAAACTGTAACATTTTCTATCAGTTTGCTGATCTGGATTGCAGGACAACTGTGTGGATATTGCTAAAGCAATATGTTGTACATCACACATTAGAAATGAAATTGACTTTGTCTCAAATCTTTTCAACTGTCATGAAGAAATTCATGCCTAATGTTTCCCATGCTTGCTTCCAGGCCAAAGCTGACTGGCTTTAAAACTGGAGCAAAACTTCACTGAGCATGAAGTAGGGATCAGGAGAAGGGAGAGGTAAAATGTCTGTAACCACCATGGATTCTGCAAGAAATTTGTTCTGGTATAGCTAAAATAATAACTGCAACTCTAAGTCTAAATCCAGGTTTGTTTGGCAAAGCTAATACCTTAAAAGCCAGTTTAGAAGTGCTTCAGTTGTGATTAGTGTCCCAACTGCATGTGTTTTTTTTTAATGTAAAGCCACACAATTATCTAATAAGAACAAGTTATGGAGTTCTTCAGTCAGGAAATCACACAGTTCATACCATGTGAACAGCTGAAAAGTAGCCATTGTTGAAGTGGCTGCTGCTATACTCTGCTTAACCTGGCTGGGGAGATGCCTGTTATCTACAGTCTCTCAACATGAAATGAAATAAAGTGGAGGGGGGGAAAAAAAAAAAAAGAAAAAGGTGAGGTCAATATTAAATATGAAAAATTACATTCCAAAGTAATGGGAAAAAAAATCTCTAATAATTGACACTATGACATGAATGACTTTCCTCTGTTACTTATTATTTGTAACTAATGAAGAATGAACCAGTCCCAGAACTTGGGAGATAAATTTCAAGAAGCTTCTCAGGAGGGTCAGTCTTCATTCCCCCTCCACAGGAAGAAGCTGTTTTTAGCAGCTTATGTGCATTCAAGCTGCTCACAAAGCTGGAAGGAAGTATGGGGCAAGCCCTGCACTGGAGTCACAGGGAAGGAGGTGCTACGAAAGAGAAAGGACTACAGGATCTGGAGGCAGTCTGAAGGGTTTAATATGCCCTAAGTGTGCATGTGGTTGTGCAGAGGTGAGCACAAGCTAACAGACTTTGCCAAGAAACAGTGCTCCTTAGCTCAGACATGGCACTGCAGTAATGCCCATTTGCTTTTGGTTCTGCATCTAACTGGAGTTTCTTTGCAGTTCTGCAGTCCAGATTTTGCCATCTGTCTCTGACTTACTGGGGAGCTTTTTGTTTGCTTATTTGTTCAGAGAGGAACTGAATTCCCCGATACCTCTCAAAATCTGACCAGATAATGTCTATGCATGCAAAAAGCTACAAGTTATGCAGAATTCACAGTGCAGAAGTCACTTTTGTGACAGTTCTTAATTAAAAAACCGTAGAAAGGCTGGTAGGTTTTGTGCTTATACCTACTTTTAAACAGCACAGATCACATACCCATTCTGTGCTGCTCAAAATTCCTGGTTTGGTTTGCTCTCATAAATGTGTCATGGGATGCAACACAATACAGGGATTGTCCACAATCAAGATAAGGCTGGTTTTGTGCAGTGCTCTGAGGAAAGCAAATGTTTCTTTCCCAAAACTACTCATTGATTCTTGGGCTGAAATCCTGTCCAACGACTTTGCAGCACTCCTCTGGATGTGACCAAGCTAGATTTAGCTCTTCAGGGTTAGTAATTTGGCAGGAGGGAGCTAACATTGGAGTCTGGTATTCTGCGCTTCATCTTCCTTCCACCTTGGCATTGTCCTACCCAGAGGGAATGCCAGGTCTATGCCTGCTTTTGCAGGCACTGCCAACCGTCTTGCTTGGCAGGCTGGTGAATACTTGTTCCTGCTTGGGTTTGCTGGCATCTGTCTCAAAGTACACAGCCTGTGCCAGCCAGCAGACTATTAGCCCTGTCAAATATTGTGACTCTCTGGTGAATAGCACAGTGTGTAGTGTTGGCAACACTGGGGTAGCTAAACCTACAAGTAATTACTTGATTTGCAATTGTTTATTTCTTTATGTGCAAAAGCTGGAAAAATTCTGACATCCACAAAAAGATAAACGTTAATCTGCCCTGTGCCTTTGCACTAATTACCTTTCTTCCATGATTTCTCTAATAGCTGCCACATTAGGACCGGCTCCTAGATGGGTATAGAAAGGGCCTTCATCTTTTTCAATAATTTGCTCTGTTTAAAACAAAATAAAAGTTATTATTTGAAGCTTGACTCTGTAATGCAGAAAGTCACATTGCAAAGCTTACATCTAGCTTGTTAGAACAGTGTTGGTACGAGTCCGGGGTCAGAGTTTTCAACCACTTATGTCTAAAGTAAGCCCATGCAATTGGTATGGAGCAGGCAAAGCACGTGGCTAATCCTGCAAACAGCCACGATACAGGCTGTGGGCCTTCTGCTACCACATCTCAGGCTCTACACTGAAATTCAAAAGGCATATTCCTGTTACCATCGTACAGCTGTTTCTCCTTCTCACACACCCTCTCTCCTAGATACTGGGAGAGGAGGAAAAATAGGATAACAATGGTAGACACTGATGTTAGTGAGCTATACAGTACTTGTTTTTCAGCAGACATGTTACAGGGTAGAGACCTACAGCTTGAGAAAGTGGCCAGTGAGGTTACATGGAAAATTCCTGCCACTCTCAGAAAGACTCTGTGAAATGATAATAAAAAGCAACTTTACTAAAAGAAATCCTGCACAAGGCTTAGTCAGAATGCTTGTATGCTAAGAATGTGGCCTGTTTTCTGTGTGTAAGTAGGAGCATATCAGCATTCACAACATATGCTACAGGTTTGGTATCAGCAATGAGAAAGAAATGACCAGGCTCTGCTTGGGTTTAAGAAAATGAAAATGCTGACCTGCTTGAGGGCTAACTTTATGCCATGCTAACTCTAAAGGCTGGACAAGGTGATGCAGAGCCTTGGGAATCATGCTGTAAGCACACTGTAAACCTGAACGTGTCAGTGGGGAAATGGCTCAGTCTAATCTTACTAAGGACAAGTATTGGCAGGAGAGAGAAATAAGCCCTATCAATTATGCTGTAGCACTGGGCCCTTCAGAGAGGATGGGAACTAAGTTTTGTGTTCCTTTATTTCATAGCTAAGCCTGAATAATTAAAATGCAAGTGGAGAATAAGCCCTTTTGCTTAGTTAGTGGTTTCAGTACTGGCTAAAAAAATAGCAAGAATAATGGCATGATTGCCAGAAAAACTCCAACCACAATGGAGACTCCCAAGAAAAAAATAACTTTAGTGCTTTAAAAAAATCTCAACATTTTGTACGTTCTTTATTATAAAACAACAAGGAACAGCAAGAAGCTGGCTTCCAGTTTTCTTCCTCTGAGCTTTGGAAATCCACTATCTCTTCTTTTTGTTCCCACACATCATATCTGAGACATAGTCCCAAGTGTTCAAAAAGGCAGAAAATGTCCATTTTGCAGGTTTGGAGGAGTGTTGGTTCGACTTCCCTCGTTTATAGTCGGTATGAGATCTCAGTAAGTGAAACTGTAACAAGGAGATATATTTTTTCTGGTTTTCGTGCTGAACCTTTTGTTTCAGCCTGAATAGAAACAAAGTAGAGTCTGAAAGTGCCTGTTAGACCTGGCTATGTGCAGTGCCAGTGCAGCTGTATGGAATCTGGGACTATGGGGCCATCTGTGTTACTCTGGTTTGCTTCCTCCTGCTCTATTCCTCTGTCTTGTGGAGTTTGTGTGTGCCCTGAAGAAATACCAAGGGTCCCCCTCGTTGCTTTTTTGTTCCTGCTTGAGTAGCTTCTCTAGGAAAATGCTGACATGTTTTATCCTTGCAGGAGACAAGCACATGAAAGGGAGGATAAACTCTTGCAACAAGTGAGGAATAATCTGTTGTCCCTTCTTTGCTTAGGCTTTGCTCAGGGAAACTTCAGTAATTTCACTGGTAGAGGAAAAAGCGGAGGAAGGATCTCAGGTTTTAGACCCAGGACTATATCTGACCTTGATGAATAAATTAGATTATAAAGTCATGACCTACTTTTTATCAGTGTGTTGTCGTTACATGTCTGCTGCTCAAGGAGAATGGATGTGAGGGGATGCATTACTGGCCATAAGCATTCTGACTGAAAAAGCAACTAGGTAATTGCTTTATAAAATATTGAGAAAGGGCCCTGTGTAGGATTGGGGAAGTGTATAAAATTGCAATTTTAAGTCTTTACTAATTAATGATAAAAAAACCCCAAACATCAAAAAACCCTAGCAACCCAGAAAATCCTCAAACAAAATAGAGAGATGACTCCCTGATGCTACCTGGAAGGCTCATTTCCTTCCTCTGAAATTTTTAGTACATCTCAGCACTTACCAACACAGCTGCAAGATGGGAAATCATACTGGGTTTTGGCAGGTGTGTCCAATAAATTTTTTACAGGTGTATCCAATAACTTGGAAGGTGACTCTAAAAAATTATTGAGAACAGTTCCGGCTGTTCTTTTGGTTGGGGTTTTCTCAGCGGATGAGTTTCCTTGTTGATCTAAGATTGGGGTCTGAGTGTCAAAGTCTGCAGCACTGGTATTTCTGGATAGGATGGTAATAGGGCCTGCCGTTTCAACCTTCACCTGTTTGGGGGACTTGATAGTAAAAGTCTTGTGATCAAACAGTGATTTGACCTGTATCTGTTTCAGCTGCTGCTCCATTGTCTCGATGATGCTCTTTTGTTGCATGCTCTCACAGCCAAAGTGCTGATTCTCTTGTTTAATTGTTTTTTTCCACATTTTGTTTTCCAGCTGCCCAGCTGATGGCCGCATGCAGACATTAGACTTTGTGCCAGCCTCGATTTTTATAGGCTTGCGCGCTGCGCCGGGACCAACCTCGGCTTTGGGTTGCTGGTATGCTTGTTGTTGTTGCTCCTGTTTTTGCAAAAGATGCCACCTCAGAGCAGCATGCTTTTGGAAATCCTTAGGGGTTTGGGACTGTAAATGGCAAACTCTCTGGTCTTGGGAGTGTGGGACAGTTTGCTGGCTGTGTGGTAAGTACCGCTGAGGCAACTGTGTGGCTTGTTGACCTGAGAGATCTTGGCTCAGGCTACCACCATAGCATTGTGTTTGCTGGAGTGGTGGTAGCTGCCTAACTGAAGCTGCTTGTGTCTGTTGCTCTTGTTCTTGAAAACAGTGATTCACATCTTCCTTTGCAGTCAAGTTATTGGGAAAATACTGCACAGGTTGCAAGTCCTGCATTTTGCTGGCTCCAAAGCATTCAATGTTTGTGGGGTTTTCTTTCTTCTCAGGATTCAAGTGCATGTTGTTTGGGCAGGGATGCTGCAGACCAGTGTTTGCTTTCTGAGTGTAAAGGGGAGCTTTGTTGTTCATGCTCTGTACCTGCTCCAGGCTTAGCTGAGGGTTATGCAGTGCGAATGCAGCTGATTTCATGTACTTATTCCCAGGTTGAAAACATTCATCTGCTTTAAGCTGATTGAAGGATGTTCTGTCTAGCAGCTGTTCAGCATTGCTTTGGGAGTGGGAAATGGTTTGGGGCAGGTCTTTACTTTTCATTTGCAGAGCCTGTTGCTGGTTTGGGGTTAGCTGAGGAGCACAAGGCAGCTGCACCTGCTGTGCCTGTTTTTGAAGCATCTGTTGCAAAATGTGTGAATGCAAGAATTGCTCTTTTTCCCTTGATTGGGGATTCAAGTGCTGCTGTTTCAGTGAGGCCCCTGAAGGCTGTTGGGTTGGTTGCTCTGGTCTTTGCTGGAAACGGAGCTGCTGGACTTGGGACTTCAGTAGAGAATCCACCTTCGTGAGCTGTGGCTGTGGTGAGTGTTTCTGGAATGGCAGCTGCTGGTCAGCTGTGGGCTCCGGCTGTGGCTGGGAGGTCTCGCTTTTGTACAGGGGAGGAATTTGTTCCTGTTGCATTATCTTCTGGATCTGGGGCTGTCCTGAAGGCCCCTTTAATGCATCAGGGCTTCCAGCATACTGCTTTGTGTAGGTTGCTTCAGCTTTGTGTGCCTGGAACTGAAGAAGTGATCGCAAATATGCTTCGCTGGGCTTTCGGGGAGGCTCTCCCTGGCGGAACTGGGTGGAAACCAGTTCTATCCAGGCTGGTTTTGAGTAATGTTGAGCCTGCTGCACAGGCTCTTTCGCTTGGTCCTTCTCTTTGTCAGGAGGAATCTCAGGTTCTCTCTGCCCTGGGAAGTGCTGATAGTGTTGCTGTAAGTCACCCTCACTTCCACGCCCTTGCAGATTCTGGAGGGGAGGCTCTGGCGCCGGCATAATTTCTTCTGGAGGCTGCTGAACTGAGGCGGCCACAGCAGCTTGTGGGGTGCTTTCATTGACATCTTGCTGTGATGTTTGTGCTTGCTGTGGAAGTCTCTGCTGAGGGTGCAGTTGGTGGTGGCTGAGGCTGGGACTTTCTGACATTGGTCCTTGCTTTCCTTCGTTCTTTATCTCCCCAGGAAGAGTTTCATCACATCTGTTGTCATAGGAATGGTGTCCTTCTTGCACCACAACAGATGGTACAGTGTTCATGTCAGGAGCAGGAGGAGTGGAGGAATCTTTGTGAAACATTGAGTTCTGTGTAAAGTAAGCACCATTTTTTCCTGCTTGCTCAGAAAACCTCTCCAGGGTGGTGCTCTGAGCTTGCAGGTTACTGCTGGAACTTAGAGAGAGGTTATGGTTGGGAACCTGCCCTATGCTTCCACAATGAGTACTATTTCCTATGGGTAATTGCTGTGGATCATAGCTTGGAATCTGTTGCTGTAGTTCTGGTTTCTGAAGTGAACAGCTACCTGGCAATAAAGGTGGTTTACTGGAGTCTTCTGTGTTGCAGACCTCAGTAACCACTACAGCTGGCACTTGAGGCAGCTCAGAGTTTGAGGTCTGTGGAGAAGTGATCTGCCCTGAGGTATGGGATGAATGTGTTGTCTTGTGAGACAACTCATTAGTAGCCTGACTGGTAATGGCATTGATATGAGATGTGTTCTTCTGCATTGCTATGGAAACATGTTCTGGATAATATTGAGACAGTGTTTTCTCCAGGAGTTCACCATGCATGCTTTCCATGGAAGAGGCAGAAACTGTAGCACCATTAGGCATTGGCACTGCCTTGTTCTTAAGTAGTAAGACAATGTCCCTGTTGTGGCAATGAATGTTTTCCTGCTCCTGCTTATCCTGAATCAGGACATCATGAGGGTTTTCTGAACCACCATGGTTGCATCCTGTGGGCTGTATCAAATTCGAAGCTTCATTTTCTTGTCCTTGCAAACTCTCAGATTTCTTCTCACTGTAACAATTAGAGATGCTCGGGGTTTCTTTATTATCTTCTGGGTCAGCTTTTTCTCCATTTACCTCTTGTTTCACTTTCTTGCTCTCATGAAGTCCATACAGAGAGGGCTCGCTAAAAGTGCGTTTTATCCCGCCATTTTGCAGGTATTTGGAGTACACTTTCTGTTCTTGTAAAAGGTCGGGACTAACGCGGTTGTTTGGGCTTCCCTTCAGGTGGGGCACTCCATAGCTGCTTTTAATGAATAGCTGCTTGTGGTCTCCATTTACTTCAACTTCGGGCCTCTCTGTTGCTGGACTTCCATTCTGTAGCCTCACTGCAGAAGGCTCTGCCTGGCAAACGTGAGAAGATTGTGGTATTAGAAATGGACTCAATCTATTGCCATCAACATGGTTGGTTCTGTCCTGTTCCATCTGGCCTGCTTCGGGGCCATCCACAAGGCTACCCTCTGAACGTATCTGAAAGAGAAAAGAAATGGGAGAGAATCTAAGTCAGGTTCAGTTTCAATAGATGGACACAAATGACAGTTCCTGCAGCATTCAAGCACCCATCATCCCAACCAGCTTTCACATGCAACACGAGGGGAGTATGTACATCTGGGAGGTGTTTCACTGTCCTGTCACATTACCCAGCCCTGTGTCTCCCTATTTCTTGAAATTTTCTTCTTCCAGATGAAAAGAGAGTGAAAATGCAGTGCCTGCTTACCCCTATTGAACACATAAGCAGCTGCTTTACCAAAAAGCATGTCTCCTAATGGTGCAAAAAATACTTTCTGCTTTCGAATGATTTGCAGAAACTACTCTGTCATCGCTTTGTCTCCTTGCTAAGGCAGAAAGTCATGCCGAAACCATGGCTCCCAGACTTGGTGCTAATCCTTTTACTTGATTAAGTGTGCCAAACCCCTTTGTGTGACTCGAGGGATTACTGCCTCCGAGCTTGCCAATTAGAAGGGAAAACCTCCTTTTCTCTGTCTTCAGCTGTCTGACAAGATCTTTTAAACTGGCATTCCTAAAGACCATGCAAGTGGCATGGTACATGTGAGGCAAAACCATGCTTGACTGCTGTCCTTGAGAACTCCTACAGTTCATCGACATCTTGGTAGTGTTAACAGAAACAAATCCAGAGGTTTTGGAGAGATTTGATGTGGTATTTTTTTCAGGTATTAATATCCTTTCAGTTTTGCGTATAGGTATCAAGCATGGCTTAAGCTATGCTTTGGGGGTTTGAGTGGAGCCTCCCAGCTGTGGAGGTAGGATTTTTTTTCTTCTTTGCTTGCATGTAAAATCCCATTTTCTTATATACTCTCTGTATTTTCTCTATAAAATGAAGTTTTTCATTGGATAAAATCACTGCTGATGTGCAGTGAACAAATTCCATACAATGACAAGCTAATTCTGTTCACGTGGATCTTCCCAGGATTCACAGTTCCAGTTAACACAGATAAAGCTCTTGTTTGACTTTGCTTGTAATTTATTCTTTGTTAGCTTTATGGTTCTCAAGCAATCAGAAATAGCAGAAGACAGACTGACAGAGGGTCCTACGGATGTGAGACTGCACAGGGAAAAACTGGATCATGTATATCTTTGTCCTGATGCTTTTATTTTTAATTTGCACGAAGGGGAATCTGAAAGGTTCTCCTTTTCCAGGTCATCCCTGGTTGGACTACAGAAGTGTTAAATGTGGCTGACATTGCTACTGCTTGGGAAGGAGTGCTGTACTGAAACATTCATCCTCTCATGGTTACTGTGCTTCTGTATTTCTCCTATGCAGTTTTTTTGTCTGTTTGGCTGGGGGGTTTGGGGTGGCGTTTGTGCATTTGTTAAATGCTAAGGAACACCCAGCTGATACAGTTGTCTGTGCAGTATTGCCTTACTCAGTTGCATAATATGATTCTAAAATTATTTCAGAAGTAATATTATTTCATGAGATTCAGTACATTCAGCAGAATCCTCTCTGCTTTGCAGTTCAAATTTCAGTATCAGGACAATTCAAGCATACATCTTGACTCACAAGCACCTGTATGATGACTTGTGTCTGCCTCCTCCTTATCCCAAACCTGGGTTTAGATTTACTTTTGACCTCCTTAAGTTCTTTTCTTGCTATGCTCAACTCATGTTTTGTATGACATTAGTATATAAGTGTTTTTCACAAGTAAGAATACTTCACAAAACTCTTTTTACAAATTTTTAAGGGAAAGCTAAGAATAGGGAGATGGGAAAGAATGTTTGTCCATCTAACTTATTTTCTTGACAAGGTAATGTAGGCCACTTCTCTTCTAGATATATTTCAGTGTATTTCCCAACCTAGCTTTGAAGTACCTCAAGACATGAGTCTGTGCAGCTTTCCCAGGGAGACAATACTGCAGACTTAACAGAAAGCAGCGTGAAAAGGATTCCTCTGATGTGTCATTCTAGGCCTGGTAGCAGAATGATGCTCCCAGAGCGTCTCAAAAATAAAATGTCAGCCTAATTTGGAAACCATTCTTTGCCTTCACACCTTTCATACCTAGAAACTGCAGATGAACCACAACTCAGACGTGAGTATGTAGGCTGCTGTGTTTTGCCATGTATAAGCTGAAATTGAAGGCACTGTAGTAATTAACACTCCTGTGGAGCTGCTTCTAACAGAAGTTTTAGTCCGTGACTGAACTGTGAGAAACTTCTCTGGCCTTCTAATTCTGCCTTGCTACTCATGTTCTGGTGTACTGTATGGGTTGCAACTGAATTCTTTCAGACTTCTCAGACAATTTTCCTTCTCAACTCCTTACTGATAGGTAAAAGCACCTTTTTGTTTAGAAGTGGGGGCTGCCCACCTTCTCTACAGTTAGCTTGCAAACCTCTCAAAGGAGCACATCTGCACTTCAGAAAGGAGTCTTTGGTTCATGCTGTCCTCAAAACCCACAAGGTTACTTCATCATGTTATTATTCATGGTTTTCATGGTATTCTTAAAGACCTCATGAGTTCCCCCAAATTCTGATCAAGACGTGGGTGTTAGACACTGCAGAAGACATGCAAATCATTTGATTCTTTCAAATACTGTTAACTCATTAACTAAAAGGGACAGATCTGCTTTATTTTGAAATGCATCCAGGATTGTGGTGACTTTGCTTTATACTTCTGTCTACAGCCAGTTTTCCACAACCCTTCAGTCACACCTCAGTATAAATCTTGCTAAAGCAGCTACACATCACAGCAATTATTTGTAATTTAAATCTGGCAAACGAGAAGTGGCAGTGATAGCTTTATTACCGATTTTAACTGGACGCTAGGAAGATACACTTGACACTGCTACTAAGCAGACCTGCTTGCACCTTCCAGAGTGCTCTTTATAATTGCTGTGAGGTGAACTGTCTGCCTTTCAATGTAAATCTGCTTCTCCCTAAGCGAAGCAGTTAGCCTTTCTTCTCTTTCCCATAACTGTATTTTATCCAGAGCGTTTAGAAAGCTCTGCATATTTTTCTTCAGCTATACTTCATTAGAAATTCAAGTCACATCAGCAGCATCTGTGAAACAATTACTGCATCTAGGACTGACTCTGCAGTCTAATCCATCATAATTATGACTGGCCTCTTTGAAGATGCCACGATGCGTGACTTAAATATAGCACATTACTGTGCAAATGGATCCGCGTCTCATCCCACCAATATGCATTCCAGTTGTAACTCAGGCCGCCGCTGCCTGCCTTTCTCAGAGCCAAGCGATGCGTCTGCGTTTATTTCTTGCTGCATCTGGGGCACAAATGAGAAACCAGGCACTGGGAGAGAGTTTGAGAGATTTTTTACTGGGTTTTATGGGCAAGTTTGGTGTGTCCCTGCCACCTCTATCAATACGTGAATACTGACAGACTGTGGAAGGTGTTGTTAGAAGCATAACAAACACTGCTGCAGTAACAAGAGCACTCTCAGTTATGTCATAGAATCATAGAATGGGAAGGTTGGAAGGGANTCAAACCCATTGCCCCTTGTCCTGTCATTGCAAGACCTTGTCAATAGTCCCTCCCCAGCCTTCCTGGAGCCCCCTTCAGATACTGGAAGGCTGCTATAAGGTCTCCTCGATGCCTTCTCTTCTCCAGGCTGAAGAGTCCCAGCTCTCTCAGTCTCTCTCCTCTAGACCTGCCCCAACAGTTCCATGTCCTTCCTGTGCTGGGGGCTCCAGAACTGCACACAGTACTCCAGATGGGGAGTCATTTTCTTTACTTCTAGCCAGCTCTAGAGGTTTGTGCTTCATTTTATCTAGCACCTGTCTATGGGGAGTTTCTGCATACAAAGCAGCTCAGATGAATGAATGGACAAATACACTCATTGCAGGGGAGTACAATCATTGGCAATGCTGGGCAAGTGTCCCAGCAGAAAAAAATAGGTGGGAGGATGCCGTGTCAGAATACTCCTGGCCTTAAAAAGACCTAAAAGGTGAGATGTCAGATGTGTTGTTTCCCTTCTGGGGCAGAAATGTATCTCCTCAGAGTTTTTTCTTCTAAGCAGAAATATACCTCTGCAGATCCTGACCTCAGCTGACTTGTGCTTGAGTCATATCAGGATCAAGAAAGCAGAAGTCAGATATCCAGGAGCTTGTCAATGGCTTGCTGGGCTGTTCCTGGAGTGCTGCCACAGCCTCCATCCTACTGGCAGCCTTCTGTCCCTTCCAGATGACACAGAGGCCCAAACTGCTGCCAGACAAGAAGCTCCCCCCAGCACTTTCTAGAGAGGAGGTGAGTTTACCCATATGCCTTGCCAAACTCCACTTGGGTAAGCTGTACTTTCTGTTCACACTCTCCTGCTCTTAGCACTGGGGTGCAGTAGTTGGCTTCTGGCTTAGTTTGCTGTGCATTATGATGTGTGGCCATGCAATTGCTTCTCTCCTCTGAAGCCTGTGCTGCTGCCAAAGAGGTCTAACTCCCGAAATACCAAATGCAAAAGCTCCTAAAGTGACAGATTTTTTCCCCCTTGTATTTCAAGAATTAATGGCAATTCAAGAAAAGGTAAGGGCAGAGCTATTCCTAAGTAAGGGTTAGTTCTAAGTAAGTGCACTCATGCATGGCATCTTCTGGACTTGGATGCATGCAAAATTGTTTCTGATTAACTCTGTGTTGAAGTTTTCTCTTGTTAAACATTGGAATAAGTCACATAAGCAGTTACAACCATGCTCAGCACCATGATCTAGAGCCGTGTGGTTACTGTGGGATGTCATTTTTCTCTGGCCTAAGTAGCAGTTGTGTCAGCTGTGCCTTGGGTTAACACCTGTAAGCTAGCTGCAAATGTCACTGGAGGAGAAAAGATGTGCAGTTAATTCAGATGGCTAATGGGTGGTGAAACACATCAAAGCTTCTTATTAGTAAGTCATTTCCATTATTTGTGGGATAAAATGTTGCACACATGAAAACTGTAGTGTAGTTTAAGGGCTTCCTATATGTTTCACACCTAAGGTGCACTGTTTTTTATACACTGAGAAACAAAGCATGTGGAAACTAATAGAAGAGGCAAGACCAAGACTATGCCTGCACAGACTCTGGGATGTTTGTCATTTGCAGAACAGCTTCTTCCCAACCTAGGGCAGCTGCTAATGTGTAATAAATATAATACTAGCAGAAAGCAAACCCTGTACTGTTTAAATATGGGTTTAATGTGCTTTTCTGAAGCCAGTGCACTCATGAGAGAGTTGTAACCCCGGTCCAAAGCAGAATCAAAAGAGATTGCATTCATGCCCAAGGTGAATGGAGGCTCTGCACCCCACGAGATGCCCTAAGGCATGCTCTGCTCCCTACCAGCATCACTGCTGCCCTGCTGCAAGTGTGGTGGCTGTGGAAAACATAGCGAAACTTCAGTGCAGATGGCCCCAGAAGGACAAGGACACTTTGTTGTTAGCTGGGTGCTGTGGCTTACAAGGGTGTCCTTTTGCACTGCATTCAGCTGTCTCTTCATTTGGATAGTGTATTTATTCAGCACATTAACAGTGCTTTGGAAAAAACTCAGATAGGGTGCCTCACCATCTCTGTCCCTTGGTGTTCTTAAGTTAAGGCTACATTTCTTTCTAAAATATGTGTATTGATGCCTCATTGTAGCTTTAAATAGCAGTTAAGGGGTTAATCTAGAACTACTGGATGAAACTCTGGCTGTGTTCTGCAGGAAGTCATATTGCATGAATATAATTGTCTTCTGGCACTTACACCTACAAATAATCTATGTCAAGCAGAAAATAAAATGTGGGATGGCTACAATTTGTTACCTAATTTATCGCTCGTTTATCCTTAATTTGCAGGGGAGGCAAAAAGTGAGTAGTGAATATAGATATAAGCAGACATGAGGGAATGAGGACCATGGGATTTGTGAAATATGAGGATTAATAATTAATTGAATCTTATCTGAGCCAGAAGCCTCATAATTCATGCATTTAAAAATCAACTGGTGCTAGCCCCCCTCCATTTATTGACACCAGCCCTTGCATTTCAGTGATGCAATGATCTAACTGCAAAAGCCCTTGAATCAGTTTGATTTTCGACCTTAATGCAGAGGGCAAGAGAGTAAAACTAAACTGGTTTAGCATAGTGATTTCCCCTCGCTACATTATATAACCATCAGCGAGTCTGGGTCCTGCGTAATATCCACACAGACATGAAAAATGACACTCTCTTAACAATTGCATAAAATCAAGGGGAGTGCAAATCAAATGCCTGCACAATACAGGTGGGGAAAAACAATTCCGTGAAGGAAATGAATTCAGAATCTAAAATACGAGTAAATAGGAATTATAATGTGGCATTGCACAGCTCTCCAGATCCTATTTCTTTGTGATCTCTGTCTTATACAAACTTGGCACGCCATCGTATCAGGTAACACTTTAACAGGAGAGTGCGACTCTTCACAAGTTGCTTGTAATGTCACCATAGTATGACAAGGTTAGAAATGCTCCCCAGAAGGTCGAACTTTAGAAGCAATTGGATTTAAGGGACAAAAGGATCTTCCTGCTGTCATTACCACAAGAGAGAAGACTGAAGAGGAGGTCGGCACCTATGCTTGTTCTTGCTGCGTTCTGTGGCTGAAATTCGGGGTACAGTGGATCCAGGTGGTTTATAGTGGCAGGCTACCACACAGAGCTGTGTTACTTCCCAGGTTAGCCTGTTTGACGTTGCCTTGGATGTTGGTCTGTCTATATACTCCAAGAACCAGTATTGCCCAATTTCTTGAGCACCTCCTTTACTGTTACACATCTTTGACAAATGCAGGGAAGCTGAACTAAAACACACTTCCACCTTTGCTGGTTTGGGGAGTTGTTACGGTCGCTAATTGTGACAGGAAGGCTGTGGGTGATGGGAGTTCCAGTCTTAAACGCTGAGTTTGCTTCGATAAGTGTGTGCCGAGCGGCACAGTTCTGTGCCTGTGTATCATGAGAAACTTCTCTTGTGTGCCTCTCAAGTCTGGGCCAACAAAATCGTTTCAGATCATCGCCTACACAGTACCAGTGGATTAAACATTGAGAAATGTAATGGGGTAGGAAAACAGAACCGAGTCTCTCATTTGCATGGACTCAGCCAGTTCTCAGGCTAGGTTAGGTGTGTTGAGCAAAGACTGGCAAGGCAGGGCTGGCACTGCTATCAGGTGCACAGCTGGTGCGCAGGCACGGGTTTGGTTTCTGGAGAAACACTGTAATTTGAGGGATAAATTTCCTCTCAATACTTCAGTTACATCATGTGTCAAATGGTAACAGTGATACTGGCTGCTGATTAAAATCAGCTCTGAGAGCACCAGCCAACTGCTCCTGCTGTTCCAACGCAGCTCTGCGGTGCAGCAGGTCTCTGTGAGCATGCCAGGATAAGCAAGCACTGGTGGCTGAACCCCTTTTCAAGACACACTTGATGTTATCAACCTGTCATTTAGGGAAGGTTACCAAGAGGTCAGTGTCATCATTATCTTCCAGTTTCTGTGATCTTTGTCCATCTGGCTTCAGATCTGGATATAGTAGGGATTTCTCAGGTTGATGACTTCCTGATATCCACTGAAGGTCAGTTATCCATTATGATTTCATCACAGCTGTTTGCAGAATTAAGTAATTCTCTGTTAAGTAGTACATCCTCCTTGAGAACTGGAAGCAGTGGAAGAGATTCTCTTGGCTCTCTTCACCCTGTACTATAAGGAAGAAAGGGAGGACACAAAGGCAAAAAACACTTGGCAAGCCAAAGATTTCAGAATTTCATCGTGTTGGGACAGTAATGTTAGAAAATAGGAACAAAAAAAGTCCTGTTTGGCATGTGGGTGGAAGAACTGATCAAGAAGAGTAAAATACTGTGGGCTGCAGTGTCCTCAGGAAACCTATTTACACAACTCTGTTTTCCATTATCCTTTGAACTTCAGATAGGAAATCCTGTTGGTCTCCTAGTTCTGATGAAAACAGAATTTTGGATTAAATGCCATTTTCCTAAATTTCCTTCTCTGGAAGCCGAAGGTCATACAAAGAGGAGAGTGGGGGATGATGCAGAGACCAGGGCTGATGGTTCTGAGGATTACTCTGTTGTTCCCACATGTCCAGATGGTACAATATAGCTTTCAGCTTCTGCACTGGCTTCACTATGATAGCCTTTGCACCCCTATACAATTTCCTTTTCTGTTTTTCTCATGCCTCTGCCACATAAGGGTTGAGATGCTGTAGTGAATTCAGTTTTCAAGCTACTTTTCTTGATCGTTGAGAAATGAGACAGCACAGCCCCCATGCTACACAGAGTTCTGTGATTTGATTTTAAAATGTGTTTTCCTGCCCACTTGTGATTTTTTTCCCCCCCCCTACCAATTCGTGCCTCACACAACTTAGAAAATCCAACAAATTGCTTATAAACACATGGGAAAAAGCAGGTTTGTCAGGGGCCTGGAATGAATACCCTTAGCTTCAGGGCAGACCTATACTGGTCTGCCCCA
>VWYK01018156.1:2227-21444 GCA_013399775.1 Semnornis frantzii | reverse complement strand
AGACCTATACTGGTCTGCCCCAGCCTGTTTTCAAAGGTCTCTGAGAGTTGCGTAATAACACAGAGTTTCATGCAGTGCTTCATTAACCTTACTTATTAGAAAGCTTCTACTATTTAAAACATAACCTTAGATCATCTCTTCCCATCTACAACAGACTCATGGAAGAGTTTTTTGTGTGGTTGGTTGTTTTTTTTAGTTCTGTGCTATGGCTTCCTACCTGAAAACTATTATTACTGCTTCCCCCTAGACAGAACAAACAATCCAGTTCAAGACATCTGATCCCCTCTCCTGGGTGGATCTGTATCCCCATACCATTTGTTCCCTGACCACATGCACAGAGGTCACAAAGCAAATGCAAGAGTCTGTTCTTCAGACACCTTATGCACGTGGCACATTCTGCTGGATCCCCCCCACCCCCAGACGTTTGCTATACAAACAGCTCTAATATGTGCCTGTACAACATTTCAAACACCTGTCTGAATTAACTCAGCTTTCCCCCCAGTAACTAAAATCAGATTTATTCTCTCAGCTTGAGAGGCACTGTGTAAATCACACTGAAATCACCAGGACAGACTGGTTACTTCTAGCAGAGCTTTATCAAGAAGGTTATTTCCTTAAAACTTGCCTTACAGCTTGTTTAAGTCTGTGAACTATTGGCACAAATATCTCTTCTGACTTCCACGGTTGCTGAGGCACTACAGAAGATAAGAATCTAATGGATTTTTAGAGGTCTATTAGAAGATGCTCTCTGGAGCTATGATTGCCATTCAGCTTCTTTCTGTATTTGTGTGTGGTCTTCAGGAGCTGTTTTCATGTGGGTTATTGCAATCTACGTGCAACAGTGGCATGGGTTATTGTGCTGAAATCTCTATCTAACAGAACAGCTTCAGTTACTTCTCCAGATGGACAAGAGATGAAAGATAAGGTGTTTCTGATGACCAGAGCCAGCTGATGACCTAAGAGCAGTCAAGACCTAACCTTGATGGTAGCACAGCTCTGGGAGAGTAATGAAACACGGGAGCTGATGCTGCTTTGCCACAGTTCTGAGTGCATGAGAGCTTGGCATGGATACTGTTGGCATCCCTTCAGTTTTAGGCTGGTGATGATGGTATGGGACTACATTTTCATTTTGAATACTCCACATACAGGCTTGGAAAAAAACTTGGTCATTGACTAATCTTAGATAAAATGGCTCAGGGCTCAAACAAATTATAAGTCAGGAGACACACACTTCACATCATGCCAGCATTTATCAAGGACTTACTGCCTGACTTTTCATGGCTGGCTTGAAAAGCAGATTTTCAGTAGATAGCATCTTGGATATAGTAATTTCCCCCCCCTTTCTAATTTTAGCTTTTTATTACTTGGCAAGAGTGTTTAGCTTTTTCTTTAGAAGGCCTCTGGTGCTCTGTTGTGAGCACCAAGAAACAGTTGTGCTTCCACACAACTAAGGCCACTTCTGAGTTCTTCCTTATCTTGTTACACCCTTAGTTACTTGGAACATGGGTTTTATCTATAGCCATTTAGAACTTCTCAACATTTAGGCATGAATAGACACTATATGGGAAATCTTATGTGATTTTCTGGCAAGAAACATTTAGTCAGAGAGCTACTACAGGAAAAATCTTTTTACAGGGAGACAGGTGTTTGCCTTTCTCTGGTATCTCCCTTTGGTGTTTCAGGAAAACTGGAAACCAGCAAAGATCTAGGTTTTGTGAATGAGATGTTTGTTTAAAAACACAGCTCTAGCATGAAGGTTTCTTCCTTTAACCAACTTGCAACACTGGATAAAGACTTGGGATTTCTGTGCTGAGAAAGGGTTGGGATCTCAGAGCTTGCTGGCATTCCTGCTTTCCTTTCGTTTCCCATAATTCAAAGCACATTCTTTCTCCTGCTCAAATTATCTTCTTCAGGGCAAGATACAACACGAAGAGACAGAAAACTTTCTGCCACCAAGCTAAAAGAGGTGGGATGGGAAACTGGCAGATTGTGTTTTAACTCGCTGAGATTTTTAGCCTCCTGCAGCTGACACTTGGAAGAGCAGTATTTGAGCAGTGCTGAAGGGAACTGCAACACTCCTCTCTCTGTCCTTCCTTTTCAAACGTTTTCAAAGCTTTGAAAACAGTCAGTTGTTCTTCCTTCTGGCAATTCGCCATTTGCTGCCGGCTCACATCGCTTCATACTCTTCTGAGGTATGCAGTGGCCTGCATGCATGTGAAAGAGTTTGAAGCTCTAATGAAAGACCGTTGGTATTTTGGGATATTTAAGAGACGTGCAGAAACGGGTGAGTTAAAAGAGCTGTTGTCAGATCCTGCAAAGCCCACTTCATGTTCTCAGTCACGAGATACCGTTTCACTAATTGATTATTGTCTGTCCGTAGCACAGCCATGCTCTTACTGCACAAAGAAGCAGTGTGGATGAAAAGCTTCACCACTGTAAAGTGTGCACTCAACTGGATTTGGAAAGCTGGGAGCTACAGACAAATCTAAGCTACAAGACTACTTTACATGAAACCCCTAAATCAGAACTGAGACTTTTTTCAGATTAAGTAAACATCTTTACTGTAGAAGGTGAAAAATAATGGAAGCCTTTTATATGCCTCTCTTTACCCTTCTTTGGCCAGGTGGCAGGTGACTTTTTGTTGTTTAAATCCACACCTCCAGCAGTGAGGACCTGATCCTGCAATTCCTGCTTCTCCTGGCAAGGTTGTGCAAAGTGTTTGCCAGTCTAGTTCTTTACCCAGGAGCCTAGTAGTGCAGTGGTCTCCAGCCCAGGAATGCAGGTGAAGGGATGAATGCCTTGCATTGTGCTAATCGAGCTCCCATCAGCTTCTGTGTTTCCTCCCACATGAAGTGTGATTATGTCACTGCTGTTCTTGACAAGATAAACCTTCGCTCCCTTTTCCATCTCCCCTCACCCAAAACACATGAGAGAGGGAACAGGGCTGGGGCAAAGCAAAGATGGCAGGCCTCAAGCTCCAGTTTTGTCAGGAGAAAAAGCAATGCAGTCTGTGTGGTAGCATTACTTGTCCCCAGTCTTTGGGGGCAATGAACAGCTGCTTTTCCTTTAAAATGGAAAATATGAAACGGGGGCTGGGAGACCAAAGGAGACAGCTATCAGGATACTACATGTCTAATGCAGCCATTTAGGACAACCTGCGTGCCACTGCCGAATGCATTCAAGGCAACTTTTATTTTTGGTCTGTTAACAATCCGAGGGTCAGACAGGCTGATGACGAGAAAATGAGCAAATCATTTTACTGTGGGAAGGGTGGGGGACAATGCTGAATGGCAAAGTCTATCTGCTCATTATACCCCCCAGCAAACAAGCCCTCCTAACAGCCTCATCTAGCTCATAAAAGCTTAACGTGTAATTGATGTGTGATAAATCAGAAGCATGCCTTAGCTCCCCAAACCAAAACGATCCTGAAAGTTTATGACAAGTATTAATGATTAAGCAAAGGTTCTGAAAAAATAGTTGCAGCTAAAATTAGATGGGCAGAAAAAAATACTCTGAAGTTAACCTTTAAAATAACCATAGGGAGCACTAAAACAAATCAGGTAAGCATTAGGTACTGGATACGTGTTCCCATACTGCTGTGCATCAGCTCTGCAGTCTGCCACATCCTCCAAAGAAGTTATGGCATAAAGCTGTTCAGAGTCTATGTTCATGGTGCTGGTGCCTCCCAGCCCATCCTGCTCCCTACCTCCTCCCCTTAGCACTATTGGTTGATTCCAACAGATCTGTGTTCCCCTCTTCGTGTGGAGGGGCCACAAGATGATACACAGCATGTGCCAGCATGCTCACAGAGCCCCGGTCCTGACCTGGAAACTGATGAGGATCTCAGCAGCTCTCCCCCTCCCCCTCCCTGAGCTCCCAGCTCTTTTTCCTGGAGGCATGGAGGCAGAGATGTCTTCAGAGCTGTCAGAAGCCTGACAGTTGACTTATCTCATGAGGACGCTGGCTACTCTGATGTTAAAGACTTGTTTGCTCTATCCTACTTCCTCATGCACCACAATATAACCAAACAGCACAAAGTTTTAGTCTGTGTTCAGCTTTTCTGGCTTCGTTTGAAAAACTTCAGTGTCTTACAAACAGCTGTTACTACTCAATGATCTGTTGGTAACTAGGGCTGAATGCTCTGTGAGGATTAAATTTTGCACTGGACTCTGTTGCCTGAAGGAGGCTATTGTAAAACAAGATACTCGGAAATCAGCAGAAGGATGTTCAAGCTAAAACAGAAAACCAAAACACTTCAACTCTAGTAGTCCTACTGCCAATGAGTTTGAGAAAAAAACCTGACAAAACCAGTCTGGTATTGTGGGCTGATGGCTGAGGAGCTCCATTCTAACAACACACACAGCACTGCGAAAGAACAAAACTTTATGATATAAGAGATACTTCTTTGATGTTGGTTTTAAATCCTGATGTGATCAAACAGCCTAGCTTGCAAATAACTAGATACTAGTAAGCACTGCTATTGCTGTAGATTGTGAGGAGGGAAATACAAAGCTCAAGGACTTGCAGACTCTTTTACAAGAGACCCATTAGTGAGAGCCTGCATCTACTGAAAACTGAAAAGCTCTGTCAGGATTACAAAGGAAATAGCTATAAAAGATTAAAATATGTGGTCAGCAGTAATGAACTTTCCTCTGTATTTTGCCTTAGATTGTATTCGTGTTGGAGGAAAGATTGGTGCACTTCAGATAGCAGCAAGGAAGAGAGAGAGAGGTTTGAGAGAGATTTTCCATGACCAGGTTAACAAGAGGAAGTGGATGGGGATGAGAGAATGTGCTCCACAGAGCTGCAGGAAGTTGAAGGAAGGCAGCACAGCAGCTAGAAACTAGAGCTAAAGACTTTGTTAAGATGTGCACAAACACAGTAATTTTTGAAGATGAAGCTACAAGTGATTGTCGACTGGCCCAGCCTTCAAGTCTGTCCTTGTTGGGATACTCCTGCAGCAGCCTCTGAGGACAGCCTGTTCCTGCAGGGAGTGGCAGGCACTGACCTTCATTAGGTGTTTATTACAGAAGGCTTCCCCTTTCTCAGGTCAGCTAGGAACTAACTGCATAGTTTGCACTGACTACGGAATTAAAAGTTACTGGTTCTAAAAAGCTTTTCCTTGAAGAACAGCAAAAGGACTCAATACAGAGTACCTGTGTGTGCAGAGGAGTCAGAGGAGGACTGCAATGAAATTCTCGATTAAATGATTGCAGCATTTTATCTTCTGTCTTCTCTATTGCATAGAATTTTAATAGTTATTCAAAGGCCCCAAAAAAGGCATGAGAATCAAGCACATTCCTCCAGGTGTGGCTGATGAGAAAAGCCTTAAGAATTGAAAGTTTGAGATCTGCAAGTGTGGCACCCATTGCCAAGTAACTGAAGGAAGTTTGATTCAAATCCGTCTTCACAGGAATTTGCCCACGTGAACCTCTGTATGTATGGTTCCCTGATCCTGCCCACTTGCACTGCAGTCCTCTCCTCCAGTCTAGTCTGGTACCAGCAGCCATGCTCCTTTAACCTGGGGGATGTATGAAGCCATTTCTTTGAGACTGTCTCTGGAGAGTTCCCCCCACTCCCCAGAGCAAGCAGTGGGTTACTGAATGATGCTAGGCCTACACATGACACCATTTACCCTTCACTTTCCAGCTGGGACAGGGTATCAGCATTCATCAGTTATTTTACTCATACAGGCCACAACCACAGGTTCATAGGCAATTACAGTAACCAACAGGTAACAATGTACAACGTCTAGGAAACACATTTTGTAAACACTGTACCTTCTTTCTGGTATAGTATACAGAGCCAGATCAATTCAGCCAAGTACTGCCAACATTATCTCTTAAGAGAAAATTTGCATTTCACAGGTGATGATGTGAGGAGGGTAACTCATCCACATGTTACAATACATGTAACTCTCCCCGAAGGATTCAGGGTGGCCAGACTGCCACCACATCTCTGACTGACTCAGCTGGGAAACCCCAACACGTTTTCCATCCCTGAGGAAAGCAGGCTGCAAAATGCTATGCCCACCCTTGGCTCCTCTTCGGGCAGCTGGCAGGTGCTGTTCCTGGCTCTTGAATACTTAGGAGACTTAGGACCTAACATGAGAAGTGGAAGGCTGTGCATCTGCCTGTTCAGGGATGAACTATTCACAGACACTGCAAAGGAAACGGCTATACTTCCAAGTTTTCAATGAACTTTGGTAACTTTAGGTTCAGCAGGTTTCAAATAAGCAAACTGAAAATAGGAGCAGCCATAGCATCTTTTGTTAACCTTTGTACTCATCTGTGGCCTCACCATCATTTAGGTTTAGTTTTAGGTACAACTACTTAAGTACAAAGTGATTTGTTACTGTATTTGCACTTTCATGTATATGTACTGTAGCTGGAAAAGAGGACCATGAACTGTTGCATCCATTGCAAAAGACAGAAAAACTGGCATTGACTAGACTAGATTTTACATGGAAAGGTCAGAGACTCTGCTAACTTGGAGGTGCCTCTTTCAATTGCAACAAAGGCAGGCAGCAGTGGTATTTGTATATTGGTCATGCCACAGGAACTCCACTGCTCTAATACTGAGTCTTTCATTGCTTGACAATGTTTATTTGCATTCTCCATCATCTTTGCTTGAAGGGAAACTCTTCTGTGACTTTGGGTTTTTTTAAGTCTAGCTTCTGTATTTCTTAGCCTCTCAAAGGGAAAAAAATATTTGCAATACGTGAATGACAAAAATAAGAGGGATGCTACTGAGTATTTGACACCTGCAGAGAGCAACGATCATCAGCTGTCTCCTTCAGTGTTACAGGTAGAAACTGAGTTGGAAAAAGTTATGCAGGTCATCTTCTGGGAAGATTTACACAGTTCTCTCACTGGTTATCTTTTAGTCTTGACACAAAACTTAAAGTCATCACAGATGACCCCCTAGAAAATGTGACTCTTCCCTTAAAATTTTTGCTGGTTTTAAAATTGCAGAATGCTTTACAGTGGGTAACTGAGCCAGTACTGGACAGATCTAAATCTTTCTTTCTTCAGTTCCACAGTCCTTACAGTTGGTTGTTTTTACTGTTTTCATTTCAACATTAGCTATAGCTGAGAGCTTCTGAGGAAGGAAGAAAACTTAGGTGAACATCATGCTTATAATTTTTGTCCTACAGAAGTTCTGTATTTTTCTTTTATTCTTCTCAATTTTAAAACAGTGAGCTAAGGTTTTTCTTAGCTATCTTTAGGGGCAAGGGAAAGAGATTATTTCTTAGCATTAAATGGCATTTTAGCAGAAAAACAAACCTTGGTCATAATGAAGGGCAGTATCTTCACTTTGTAGCAGGCAATACAAGTGGTGTAGCAAGATTATTGGCTTTGCAAGTGTAAACCTCTAGCTCTACAGTTCAGGCATAAAATAATTTCCCTTCTAGATTAGGAGAAAAAGGAGTTACAGAAATGCATACTTTGTCACAATTGACCTTTTCTCTCCTTGAGCTTATGGGTGCTTTCTCAAGAAGCAGAAATTCTTGTTCTTGCTGTGCATGGAGGAGATAAGGACAGCTACACAGGGGAAGGCAGTTGTGTTTTCCTAAAAGGTAGGTTACTATTTAAGGAGGGAGGGAAAAAACAGACAGAAACTGCTTGGGTAAACGTTTTGCCCAGGGGAAGGAGACAATACACGGTATCACTGCTGAGATCAATTGCACTGAAAAGACTGTAAGAAAAGGACGTGGCGAGAGCAGCAGGGAGAGAGTCAGAGTTTGTAGAAGGAAAATGCACCCATTAGGGGTGGAATGACACAGATCAGCATTCAAATTTAAAACTAATGGGTTTGGAGAGAAAGGAACGATGGGTTTTTATCATCATCTGATGAAATGTTTATTTAAGAGAGAAGAAAAGAAAAATGCAAATACAGGAAATCTTCCTGTGCCTGGGTTAAGAAAACCCTCGGAGTCACTAAGGCATTGAATAAATCCCAGCTTAGGCAGGTAATGACTTGAAACTCCCTGCTGAAAACAAAGGTGGCTCACAGTGAAGTTGGACAGATGCAGAAGCGATGTGGCTGTGAGATGGCACAGTTATTCCAGTTTCAGGGACGATGGGAGTTTATCTAAGGATAAAGGAGGGGAGGGATTCCCTGTGCAAGGTCAGTGTGGGAGAGAGATCCAGGAGACCAGCTGTCTGTACTTACTAACCTCTAATCCAGCAGGACAGCTTTGTTGTGCTTCACCAAAACAAACCGGGTTAGATTGAATGCCAGTGAGATACGGGCCTCAGAAATAATTTTCTGTTTCACTGATTTTCGTTCTTTTTGTTTTGTCTTCCCCTCTCTTTGTATGTAAAACAAGTGCTCGAGGAGTTCCTGAACAGAGGTCGCCCTGCTCCTCCAACAGCAGCATTGCCAGCAACAGGGCTGCTGCTCGCTGAGGAGCTCGGCAGTGCTTCACAAAAACTCCTGATAGTGCATAAATTCAGATCTTCACCAGACAGATAATTTTATGTGGTCTGCAGAAGAATGGGCCTTTGTCAGAATGAGATGATAGTTGACTTTGTTTGGGAGGGGGAGGGGAGGAAGAAAGGAGCTTTCTCAGTTTCTGTGTATTTCTATTCAGCTGCTGCAGAAACATCCCCATCTGCTTTGAATCTGCATTTTAATTTCAAGCCCTAGCAAGAAATGTGGCAAGCTGGCTTGCTCTGCCTAGCAAAGTACACACATAGCAAGCCGTTCCAAAATCCAGGAACGGAACAAACTTTAAGCCAGGTTACCTGGCTTTGTGTGCAGTTTGTCTGCACGATGGTGGTAATCAGATGGCTTTCCTCAGCCTGTGCTTTAGATGCTGTCAGTCACTCAGCAGCACATGCTGTCTTTGCGGTCTGCTCTGTTAGGACCATTTGGTTTAAGGAAGTGACACTGTAAATAAGAAAACCCAAACCTATTTCTTTTTTTTCCCAGTGAAAGCAGGGAGTGGAGCCTTGCCTGCTCTCTTGCAGGTAGTAGTGAAAGAGAGTAAATTAAATTGTTGATTACCCTCATTTATAACACCTCGAATTCATGTAATATGAAATGGTTTTTGCCACTAACATTAGAATCTTGCATATTTTTTTAACGTATACATCTTTGAATGCTCAGGGGCCTGGTTTAGCTTTAAGAGCTGCACTATTTGAGTTTTTGCTTGCCTTTTCCTAGTGCAGGAAATCTTATCCCTAACTGTCAACAGGTGTCAGAAACAGAAGCAGCTGGAGCCAGAGCTGAACAACATCTCTGTTCTGATCTGATAAACTTGCAAATAAACCACATGTAACTTCTGTTATGGACGCTCAGCAAAAGCTAATTGTGGTGCAGACCCTAAGCTCATTTCTGTGCCTGTTTCACAAGCCCTAATGGGGGACAGTCAGTGATATAGAGAGTAACTTGCAAGCTGACAAGAAGCAGAACTGCCTCTTAAATTGCTCCTGGCTGAAAAGAATCATACAAGTTATTTGCATCACGTTCTAGAGAGAGTATCATTTCAAGGGAACTTCTTTCTTCTCTCTTTTTTTTTTTTTTTGTGATGGAAAGAAAAAGGACAAGAAAAGCTGTTGAAGCAAACTTAAGCTATTGTGAGAAAAGGGTTTACTGTGAGCTGAAAGGGGAAAGAATTGAAGGATGCCCATACAAATGCTTCATCTGCCTGCTAATTTTAATTAAGACTCCTCCTTTGTAACTATGCCACAGAGCCTGAGTCTTTCTTGAAAAAAAAAAAAAAAGAAAAAAAGAGTTATCACCAGGCAGATTTCTGAGAGTCTCCTGATTGAATCATCATCATTTTAGTATCTTTACTGCCACCCCCATCTCCTGAGCAGAAATCTCATCAGCTGCTGCTTCTGATGAAATATTCCTTTCCTTCAATTCTTCTCTGCTAGTTCCCCTCCAGGTTTGGAGAACTGGACAAATAGAGTGTTTTTTGCAAAGAAATACCAAAGACAAAACCCGCTGTCTGGATTTGCATGTCTTTGCTCAGTGTCCTTGTGCTTTCTCAGATCCTTCCTTGTATTACTGCTTCTTGTTTCACTTCTCTAAACAGCTACTTGCTCCATGGCTGGTGGGGGTCCCAGCCTGCTCTTCTATGCTGCCCTGCTCCAATCCCACAGAGGCCCAGCCAGGATAATTGAACTGGGTCGTTGCTCCCCATTAGACACCACCCACTGTACCAGTCTGCTCTCCTAGCAACACAAAGAGGAGCACGGGGTATAAAAAAAGAAGTGAACAAATCCTTTCTGCATCTTCTCCCTCTGCCACCTTTGTAAGCCACAGATCAGTCCAAGCAATGTCTGCCCACAGGGACATGCTAATTGAGATGCTGTTTGGCAGCAGACTTTGTCCTTCACAAATGTTCACAAAATGACTAATTAAAAACAAGCCTCTTGCCCTGCTTCCTTCCCTCTACAAGTTAACATAGGCACGTTTTTCCTTTCATTCTTTTATGGACAACAATAGCCAACACACTAAGGAAGAGCACTTCAGGAACAGCTTTTTCTGAAGAAAATACCAAGGGTGGTTTTCTCTTTTTCCCTTCACACCCTGATGGATGCCTGCATTGCAGGGATGGTACAAACCAGAAGGCAGTCATGCAAGAGGTGGTCGAATGGGGAAAAACGTGGGGTGTTCCAGGCAACTTTAATTAAAAGTGAAATATGCTTAACTGTAAGAGTTCTGTTTCTGTTGTCCCAAAAGTACATTCAGTATGAGAAAAAACAGATTTTCTCTGAAGGCAGGAATGTTAGGGTCTCAGTAAGGCAAGCCTGCAGGCTCTGCTGCTCAGCTGAGTGTCTGTCCTCCCACGGCCTTGCTTGGAAACCAGAAGGCACAAGTAGGAGTGCAAAGTGCTGCATTACTCCAGAATGCACACGTGATGCCAAATGGGCAGAGCTCTTAATTACATCATAGATAATCACAGTGCAGTCACAGAAACATGCAAGGAATGGGAGTAGTTTAATTCAGGAAAAATAGCTAACTGGGTTGTGTAATGTGGAAATCCAGCAAATGCAGAACACAGTGGTGCGGTGACTGCCACAAAGTGGGCAACAGAATGATCTCCACATTGACCAGAGTTCATGAAGTGACAGGCTGGTTTTTTTTTCATCTAGCCGTTGTGACTAACATGAGGTCTGTGCGTACATCAAGCACTAATGAACTGCTTTCACTGTTATTCCACTGCATCTATGTGGTCATTGTTGCCTACACTTGGGAATAATTGCTGTGAAACTTTGAAGCACACAAGTTTTACTGTAGGCAGAGTGGGCACATCCTCAAGGGAGAAGAGAGTTGGCTCCCTGTGAGGGCCTTGATCTCTAGACTTGGAGAGGAACAGCTCTGCTATGCTAGAAAAAGCTGCATGCACATCCACGTGCTTTGGAGGCAGCCTCTTTCACTGGGTGTGGGCCAGCTGCCTGATAGGAACATGCTGAGGAAGCAGGTCTCAGCTCCAGGCGCAGCCGGGCTGCTGGTCCAGCACCCAGGGACACAGAAGGAAAGACATGTTTATCCTGCTCGGGCTGGGAAGGGACGATGGTAGGGCACAGGGCAGGTGGCTGGTGTGTCTTGTGCTTCCCAACAACTGCTGGAGAATGAGTCTGAGAGTGAAGAAAGGAGCAAAAGATGGGCCAAAATGTGCGCTGGTGTTTGAGCATACAGACACAGAGATGGGCACCTTGCAGGAATTTACAAAATCATTTTGCTAGTTAATGTGATTAGAACTTCATGGGAATTACAGGAGTACCTATCTGACTCTAGATATTGAAACACCTCTGGAGTCCTTAGGGCCTCTTACCAGAAGTCAAGTACACAGGTTTGGTGACTGCAGTACACACACATCAGATGCCTGCAAACGCAACTTCCCCACAGTGTACCTGAGCTCTGCCATGTACTGCTGCTGCTTTGGTAGCCAGCCCACCAAAACACCTGCCCCTAGCATTCTGCTAGCAGTTCTGCACTGCCACTGACTTGCGTGAGATCCTGGTTGCCAGGTGCCAGAAACAGCCTTCTGAGGCTGGTGTAAAGGTGTTATACAAAGAAAGAAAAGGGCAGTAGCACTTCCACCTTGAGCTGTGTTACTGGAAATCACTTCCTAAGGAGGTAAATTAACTTGGTTACAAGGAAGAGACAAATGCGCAGGAAGCAGGGCTCATGTTTCCTAATGTTAAACCACCTTCCCCTTGTGTTAGCACCAAACCCTCCACATAAAAAGACAAAGTAGCTTGATTTACAGGCACAAATGTCCATCTTCCTTTAAAATAACTGCATTTTTGTTCTGACTGAGGAGAGGGCAGGGAGTGAAAGGAGTGATCTTTCCACATGGGATTTTCATTGCTATAAACTGTACAGGATAGCTCGATGATCTCTGGGATACACAGAGCTATATATAGACCTGTGAGTAACTGTATTAGAGAGCATGATGCTGTGTGCAAGCCAGGATATTCCCGCGTGTTTTCAGCCATGTGCTTCCCTTCCCCCCTCGAGCCTTGCACGGGTTCTTCTAAGTCACTTTAGCATTACCTACAGCATTTTTTTCTTGCCTCGTACGGTAGTTATTTCTCTATGAATACTTTGTAGTCTGACACTTCCTCAAAATCTCTCAGTTTGTCTTGTGGTTTCTGCTGAATAATTACCTTTATTAGGACCTTGTAATGCTCTCCCTATTACTCTGCAGTAAGCGATTATGCTAAAAATTAGTTGCTAGAGAAGCAGAAGTGCTATGTCATGAGAGTCAGTAGATCAATAACTCCAACAGGCTGATGGTTCCTCTAGAACTGGTACCTGTCTGTCATTATCCTGAACGGTAACCTCAGAAATAACATCTTTCCAGGCCAGGCAATCACACATGGAGTTTCAGTACTCTTACTTGTATTTTGAGATGTAAGAACATGACACTCCTGAGCTGAAATGCAAATGCTAAATGACTCTGACTGGAGTGGGCTCTATTCCTGATTTGGGACCTATGTATGCTTTGCAAGCAGATAGTTCTGGGAGCAGCAAGCCTCAGGAAAGCTAGGAGTTCCATGGGTTTGCTTTTCTTGGGCAACTGGGAATTTCAGCAGAAGCTTTTCCTGTGGCTGGAGCATGCATAAGAGCTTTCTCTCATGGGGGCTCTCTGGCATTTAATGAAGTCACACATTCCTTGTTCCCTTACTTGGGATGTTTACAGGGTTTTTTTCCATTACCAACCTTCTAATCTTCACAGCAGCTGGAGAACTACACCTATTACATGTGGCTGAAACTAGCCAGTTGACTCAAACTCTCTTTGGAAGGGGTGGACAGGCACATATGCATGGTACCATCCCATATTATTCATTTCTCTGGGAAACAAATTTATTATCTCTCTTTCTTGTCACAAGAGGGATGTATGATGGCAGTAGCTTGTAGCAGTCAGCAGAACAGTCACTGGAATTAATGGGTAAGGGAAATAGGTTCAAACAGAAGAAAGATGTCAGACATACTGCCTTAGCTACAAGTCAGAGGACACCAGGAAACACTACCAGTAAGAACTGGACTTGGAGAGGAGACAACATAAAGAAGGGCAATTTTTAAACGTGCCTGGACAGCAGTTGACTCCTGGACCCTGCAAGGTCATGGGGGATTAGACGAGGAGCTGCTCTGGAGGCAGCTGGAATGGGTTCATGGAAGACATGCACTTGGGGGTTCAGAGAGGTGAAAAGGTAAGAAGTAAAACCAAGCAAGCCCTTTTCAAGCAACAGACTTACTGTAATTTGGGACTTGCTGGAGGACAGTACTTAGCATTCTTCTATGGAAAAGAAACTTGGTAGCTAACGTTTTGGGAAGAGCAAATCAGAAGTGTTTGACAGTGCACCCAGAGCAGTGCTTCAGAAAGGGACAGGGCAGAGATGTGGTGCAGTTTAGAAAAATTCTGGGTTGTTTTAATGTATGTTAAGTCATGCATCTGCAGGATAGGAATCTGGTGCCAGTCAACAAGTCTTCCCAGAGAACAATTTCACACATGTCAAACTGACATGCACACGAAAGGCTGGAAAGCCTCAGAACCAAAAGGGACTGAAAGCTGGGAGCATATTAGAAGTAGCACCTTCCTAATTTTTAATTCAGGAGGGGAACTGTTTTGGAAACAGTTGAAGACAGTTGCAAAATTTGGTGGCAAGAAGTGGAGAGAGAGGATTGAAGGATGTGAAGGTATGCAGAAAATGTGTAGGGGCTTGGAGAGAAAACAAGCTACAACGAATTAAGTAAGAAGAGTGCTGTTATGTATCCAGATGCAGACCTTGGTTAGGTTAGAGAAATTAGATATCTGCCCTTCTTTGGGACAAAAAAGCAGTGAGATAAAAGGAGGATTCTTACTGGAGGACGACTTGAGTGAAAACATGCAACGGATAAGGCTCAATATGAAAAAAACGGGTTCTGGACACAGTGGAAGAAAAAGCATATGAAAGCAAGTTTTGAAATAAAGCAGTGATGCTTTCCAGCTTGTAGAAAGTGAACAGAGCAAGCAAGAAGCAAAACAAAGTGTATATAGCCAAGAAAGGAGATGCTGAAGAAATAAGACTTTCTGTTTTCTTACTTTTAAAGCCATACCACTAACGAAATCGTAAGGTTTGGCTTTCTGGGAATGATGATTGTTGCTCTTAGTTACTTCTACAACCAGCGTGATGTGACCAAATGGTAACAGTGATGGGCATGACAACAGAAAGGTCACGAGTGACTACACAGGCAAAAACATGTGAGGGTGAATTTACCCATCTAGCTGGTTTTTAATAGCTGCTATGAAAGTCCCATTCAAAATGATCAAATGGCTGATGCAGTATCTTTCCTGCGACCCACAGAACCAAATCTGTGTCACGGAGTAAGGTCACTACAGTGTCAGCTGGGTGACAAACCTAGTGTGAGCACTGACTCGGGATTGCAGGCCATGGGCCTGGGGCCAAGGGATGTGGAGCGTGCCCCAGAGGTGACGTGCGTAGTCCCAGCGGAAGGCTTCCAGCCGAGCGGCACGCTGCCACGCCAGCCCAGCGCCAATTCATGGAAAGGCAACCGCGCTGCCTCCAAAGGGAGCGACTCGTCTGGCTGTCCAGACAGATGTGGCACTATGCTGGCAGCAGTGAAGGCCCGGCAGAGGGGAGGAAAGGAGCCTGATGGGTAGCCGTTGCTGATTCGTGACCAGCTTTCTTAAGGAGACCGAGTGCTTGCCAAAGACCCTCTGTTTGCTTTGACCAAAAGTGATCTGGGAATTCTGCAAGAAATGGAGAAGGGCAGATGTCGAGCTGTTGTAGATTGGCTTAGCTCCACGGATTTCAGCAGAGCTCTACCAGTCGAGCTTTGGCTTAAGGTGTGAGTAGTGGCACCAGCACAAGGAGGCTGTGCTAGCTCTGCTGCGGTAAAACAGCACCATTTCAGCTGTTTCTGGTGTAACGGAGACACGAGCCTGCGCCCGCGTGCTTCACTGCTAAGAGACCTTGCTGCCTAGAGTTTGTTTGGGGTTTCTGTGTCAGTCTGAACAGCAACCTCATTGCTGCAGTTTAATCCTTCAGACGATGCCATGACAACTGTACTACATAGTGCCTGCCAGGTTCAAGCAAGGACATAGTGGAGTGCACAGGAGCTGCAAATGAGGTAATGTGTTATCAGCAGGCAGGTCAAGGCTCTGTGTATCAACTCCTGGAGCACAGAGTGACTAAAAATAACTTTCTATTGAAAGTACCCATTTCCTGAAGAAGGAAATGCCCTTATTTAACACCTTCCATTCCAAACAAACCAGGAATGACTTATTGCAGTTACTGCATCCCTTGATATCCCAGTTGCACAACTTGCTCTGATTTAACCTCCAGAAGGTGACCAGAAGTCAACAGTAATATAAAGACGTGAGCAATCCCAGCCACATCCCCATCACCTGACCATCACCGTGGGTAATATTACAGTTATGCACCAGTCACTCTCTCTCAGGAATGTGTCTGGAGCAAGTGTGGGACTGAACTTCTCCTCGTGCCTTTTGAGGCACACATCATCAGATCACAATCTAGACTACTAAATAACCTCACATGTCAACTTGTCGCTCCAGTCTGACCTGTGAAAAGAGAAGACTTTGGCTTCTGTTATTAAACCAGATTTTTTACCTGTACACAGACTCCAGGCAGATCCCAAGCAAATAAGAATTCTATTCTTAAAAAAAAGAAAATTTAAAAAAAAAGAAAAAGGAGAGAGAAAAAAAAAAGTTAAAAATCACTATTAATTTGTATCTGATAGTGTGTCTGAAGAGATTTATTTAATCCACCAAACTGTAATGGATGTTTTGAGCTTCACCATGGATGAAGAGGTCTAGAGCACATTTCAGTGTGAAGGCTGTGAGTCTATTCTCCCTGGCACGGTGGAGCAGCGTGAGTTCAAAACATGAGAACTGAGTTAGGTCCAGTTTCTTTGGATATTGGGCAAAAAGAACCTTCAAACTTAAGTACTCTAGTTCCATTTATGCATCTTCACAAAAAATGTTTACCTGATCTTGTCCAACAGGTCAGATGCTTTTACTAATGGCTAGGCAATTTCTATTCCCCCTGCCCTCCTAATTATTATTTTTCTAGATGTTTACATGAGTTAAGTCATGGTGTATGCTAATCCTGTCTACTTAAAGTGATAGATTTACAATTGTGCCACTACAAGCCAGCGCAATCTTCTCCTAGAGATATTGCTGCTTTGAGAACCCACAATGGAGGGCAAAAATCCACAATAATTTTAAAAGCAAGCCTAAAATGTTACCTGCACCAATACAAAGAGAGGGATCCTCTTTAATGGAACAGAAAAAGCCTTTTGAAAAGGCACATACTAGTAGATGCTCCAGAAACAGGCTTCTTCTGAAGTAAATCATCCATAGTACATCTCCAAGTGATGAAAATCACATGTTAATTAACACACACAAGCAGTTAGCTTAAGCAGGACCATTGGATTAGGCAGGCCAAAACTCCTCTGCTTTTGCATCAGTTGGCTCAGGACTGGGTGGTTTTTCTGCCTGGCTACAGAGACTGCAGTGAGTATAAAAAAGGACAATTAAACACCACTGCTGAGCATGTCTCTTCTTCCCTTGTTGAACACCCTGGCAACAAATCAATTTTGTCTTTTGCTCTGAGACTTTTTCTCTCTCCACCGGCTCAAAATTACTCTCCCAGAATCCTCTACAGTGTCTTTTTTCCCCTCTACAGTTCATCCTGCCTGTTACCACTTTAGTAAATAGCACAGAGCAAGCAATACCATTATTTTTTTCATTCTCTCTAAAGGTTAACTATAGGTGAATGTTTTATTCTTTGTAACAAGTAATTGACATGCATGAGCCAACTTTCTGTTCAGAACATAATTTGTATTCTTGGGAGATCTGTGCATATTCTTGTTCATATTGCTTCTTCCCTGAAGGGATATGGGAGGGGGAGAAGGACAAGCTTTTAAAAGTTGGCTCACAGAAGTTGGAGAGAAAGATCTAGGCTTTCAGCTCCATCAGATAAATGGTAATGTAACTGCAGAATGTACAGTACAGCGGCACATACTGATAGGAAAAGAACAGAGTAAATAAGGGGGAGAAGGGAGAAAAGTAAAGGCAGCAGGCAGAGAAAAAAGAATACTCAGCGTCCACACAAGCTCGCTGCTAAAGTATAAATCATCAGAAGCTTTGATTCTGAAGGTTGGTGGGCTCATTAGTAGCACAAATCAAGTGAGATTTTTAATGGGAGCTTTCTAATGAAAAGTCAGTGCATTTCTTCATATCCTTTACACTTGGGCAGCATTCATTTAATCAAACTTAATGATCTTGAGATCACTGAAATGAGATTTGTTTCAGTCACTTCAGTGGCTTTAGAATTAAATACAAAGGGCACCATTTTATGGGGATGCGGTGGGGGCGTTTAAGGAGTGTACTTTCTTTTAATTGTTGTTAACAAATCAAGACTCTTCTCAAGTGGTTACATCTTCTGTGAGAAGATCTTTTCAGACTTCAGCTATAAAAAAGAATGTCAGCACATGTGCAGTGCCTGCAGTTTAGAACATAGCTCGTGGGTTGTGGTCTCCTTGGTCAGGTTAGTAGTGTGGTGGGTACAGCTTCCCTTTCAGGCCTTTAGTTTCACCACACAATGGTGAATTTTCATTTTTAAGTAAAGATCTTCAGCCCCCTTGCATATATTTTTTTTTCTTTTCAAAAATAAACTTAGGAACCCCTTCAGCAAACACAGAATGTACTGCAAAGTCAAGGTGAAATTGCCTTTCAAAACTGGGTAGTGACACTTTCACCTATGAGGGTAACACCCTTAGCTCGTAACATTCAAATTTGTGATTTCAGATGACTGAAGAGTGAACAGTGTATTTTTACTCAAGAAAATACAGTTTACACACAGAATAGTGTCAGGATTATGTATTAGTTACGTATTGTCACGGCAGTTCATGAGACTTAGCTAGTGGACTCTTGGTAATGCTTGGGTTCAGTATTCTCTGGTAGCCCCTTAATTGAAGTTGCCTACTGCAACCACTAGCAAGGATTCTCCACACACGTACTTCAGTTGTCTAGAGAAAAATTAGCCTAAATAACTAAGACAACTTAGCAGACTTAGACCCAGCCACCTATCTTATACAGGGAAAGCCTGAAAGAGCCCCACAAGGTTATTCTTTCCACTGACATTTCTTTCAAACAGGTGTGCAAAGGGAACATATCAGAGATATTTAAATAGAAGGTTAAGCAGACTGTGAATTTCCATCTACGTTTNAGACTGTGAATTTCCATCTACGCTTGCTCTAATTAAAGCTATGAACATACTTGAGACTGAGAATTTTGTTTAGAGTAATCCCTTTATCAAAACTGTCATATGCCAGGAAATGTTAGAAGCAGAGTTTCTTATTCCCCTTGTTCTTGAGCTACTGTGTTTGCCATTTAAATACCAACATTTCTCAACAGCTTTCAGTTTGACCCACAGAGGTTTCCCGCAGTAACTACTGGCTGACTTGTGAGCCCCCTTACTCATACCGGTGATTAGTTAATTCCACAAATAGCTCCACTGACTGCAGTGGGATCACATTTAATTATGACTTCCTCAATGTAAAAGATTTCCAGCCCTTTAGGGGTAACACAGATAGTGTTATGAGATAATCACAGTAGCAGTACCCCCAGAGGTTGTGATCACCACACATTTTTGCTCTTTCGGGTTGTGTGAAAAATAAGCCCCTGCACCACAGACAAGTGGCAAAGTGTTACTACTGCCAGC
>VWYK01018154.1:0-15091 GCA_013399775.1 Semnornis frantzii | reverse complement strand
TATCAATGTTTGTGTCCTTGTTCCCATACATCTCAGCAAGACTAAAGTGAAGCAGATNTCCAAAAACAAAAAAAAAAAAACAAACACATGTCAATAGATCAGGTGCGACTTCATACTGAAGTACTTAAAGTCCTACTGAAAACTATGGAAAGCTCTGTGTTTCTATAGAAGAGATTGGCCTAAATGACTCTGCAGATGTCATCTAAGCTACAATAAAGCAGCAAGAATTTCTTTGGGAACCCCAAAGAAATTAAAGCTAAGCAGGATCAGCTTCTCCTAAGAGCAAAAGGCAAAGCTTAGAGCTGGCTCGGATCACCAAATCATCATAGCTGGCACAAGAAAGAACAGATTTTACTTTTTATTAGGCAACATCTTCTATTACAGAGACTTTACTGACTGCTATCTATAGGAAGCTATTGCAGGATTCCACCAGCAGAAGTTGACACAGAGCCAGCCTCCAGTGTTACTGTTTGCCAGAAGGCACGAGACACTCGACACCTACTGACAAACAGCAAATTGCTCTTTGGAAGCTACGATACATTTAAACTTGCAGATGCATCTGAGATGGTTTATCTATTTTGGAAGTGTAACAGACATTTATGGTTCTTCAGAATAGTACTTCAAAAATGCTAGTAACACTATTTGCACCTTGGTCTAGCCTACTATATTTGTGTTAAGAATACAAGCTGTTGAACAACAGTAGGTCCTGTTGATAATTTATGCAGATTCACAGAGATCCCTTGTAAGTGATAGAGAAAGCAATTAAATGCTGGACCTCATAATATCTGCAAAAAGAATGGGATTCTTCCCTCAAAGAGGACTTCCTGTCACCAGGAAATGAAATGTTTGTCCTGGCAAAGAGTAAAGTGCACACAGAAATAAAAACTAATCTGTAGGCTTACACTTACATGCTTTCTCAAAGTTAATTAAGAGAGAAGGTTACCCAAGGTTCAATGAATGAGGCAATACCAAGACAGAAACTTATCTCAGCTTGCAAGATTTGAAACATACTGAATTCTATTTGTTGAGCAGATTAACATATATAATACAGCTAGATAGATACCTATGGCTTGTTGCTAAGTTCCCTGATTTTTCACTTTGAAGTCTAAAGACTTCAGAAAAAAAAAAAATTTCTGCACTATTGTGCTTTGATCTTCAAATGAAATCCAAATCCATGTTTATCAGCTCTGTGCAATCACAGGATCGCAGGATGTCAGGGGTTGGAAGGGACCCAAAGAGATCATCCAGTCCAATCCCCGCCAGAGCAGGACCAGACAATCGAGCTCAGGTCACACAGGAATGCATCCAGACAGGCCTTGAAAGTCTCCAGAGATGGAGACTCCACAACCTCTGGGCAGTCTGTTCCAGCATTCTGTGATCCTTCCAGTAAAGAAGTTCCCCCTTGTGTTGAGGTGGAACCTCCTATGCTGCAGCTTACCTCCATTACTCCTTGTCCTTTCACAGGAAGCAAGTGAGCAAAGCCTGTGTGTCCCCCCCACCTCCTGACCCCCAGCCCTCAGATATTTATAAACATTTATGAAATCCTCTCTCAGTCTTCTCTTCTCCAGACTAAAAAGCCCACTGGACCCATCCTCTTTGTGGAAGCTACATTGACATTTGGAGAAGAACTAGTTTCTTGATGACAGCTTAGACTATGCATCTTAGAGGTTGGTGTTACACAAAGAATCTACATTCCAGGAATTCCTGTTATTAGGAAATCAAGACTAATTAAGCTCTAGAAACTCAAAATGTCTGGGCTCTTCTGAGAGCTGTGTAGCAAGAGGCCATGGAAGGAATAGATCCTGTCATACTAATGTAGCCAGAATAAAGATTCTTCAGCATAGGATTTACATTCCTGCTTCAGTTAAGATGTTTTCCAGGTGGCAAGAGCCACACAAACACTCACTTTCAAAGGCATCTCTGTCACCACCCAAAAAGACTGGTTTAGGAAAAGCATTTTAGATATATCTCTTAATTCCAGCCACTGCTTATTGGAGTCAAGTGACAAAGAGGAACGCACACATTCTTGAAAATCTGCATTAAAATTATCCTTCAACATCATACATTCTCAAAAATCTAGGAGAAAGTATTCTAACAGATCACCAATCATCTTTTAGGACACTTTACAATGTTCACATACTTTAGGTACTCTATAATTAAGTAGCATCTATGTAGAGACAGACAAACAGTTCAACACATTCGATCTATAGTTAGGGCCATAACTAGGCAAGAAAATCTTTATGGGCCCCTTTGAAGATCATAGCCCTGGGCATAGGACAGAACTGTCAAGCAAATACTTTAAAAAATTTACAGGCATCTACTCATGACAAAGTTGCACAGCTCATTCTCAGACAAATTTTCTCTTCTATTTTTGTATAATGCTTAGGCTTACAAATACCCCACAAAAGCTGAAAATTATAAAGGTAGTTGTTTTTTTCAGCAGCGCAAATAATTTTTGTAATGCACTTTAAAAAAAAAAGGTTTATGCAAAAGACAGCAACATGGAATAGATTTGATTTACTGTAATAGACTGGTGGTTTATTTTGACCTTTTTAAAACGTTTAGAGAAGGTCAAAGTAAAATTATCAGGCAGTAATCTCTCCCTCCAACACAGTAAGTCTACGTAAATCCTTACTGCTGCTCTGCTCAGAATGGCATAGGTTACTGCTCACAAGTTTAGGAATTCCAGTGGGTCATTGAATTACTTGCTAGCTGCAAAAGAATCAGTATGGAGCCACTGTTATCAAATGCCAGGGATAAGGAGAGAAATCCTTCATGTTTACTTCACTGGTGCTCTGGCTGGGAGCCAACAGTGAAGGAACTTAGAACTGCAGGACTGAATGCTCATTCATCTCACCCTTATAGTCATGAAACTGTTTATGCAGATAAAAGGACTGACAGAATTGCATCAAGTGCCATGCCCTGAATTACTAAAGGCTTCCAAACACCCTTTTTAAAAAGGCCCTTAAAGGGTTGATAAATCAGTTTCTTAACATACAGCATGGAAATTTATGCCAGTGAAACGTGGTGCATTTGTTGTTGGTCTGTGGCAGGGTATGCTTCTAAGTTTGCACAAGAAATACAATCTCAGAGAGCTGCCAGCCTTATTTTACACAAGGAGAAATATAATCCAGAAAACATAGAGTGTGTATATCAAGAGAAAAAAAGAAATTATGTATGCAATGCAGAGGGGGAAAAAAATTAGAAAGGCAGGTGGTGGATTTAGAACAGTTTTAGCACTTTGGTTTTATAGTTGAAGCAAATACCAACCATTGTGGGAAAGGCTAAAACAAGGAGAGAAAACTGAGTTTTAAACTACTACAGTGTTTGTTTTTGTAATTTATGTAATAGCAGTCAGGCTTAGCACAGCAAACGAAATAAAAGAAAAAAGGTTTTAAAAGTCAGAAGCCCTTCAGTTTCACATCTTTTGATAGTTGCTTTCTGTAACATCCTCTTGTTATCTCAAATTAGATTTTCAGAGGGGACTACTACCATTTAAGAGTTTAGGTGGCAACAGCAAACTTCCTTAAATTATCAGATTGCAAAAGGTCCTATTTTCTCTCAAATGTCCACATAGGGAAGTGATTGTCTTGCTGTACTCAGCACTGGTGAGGCTGCACCTCAAATACCGGATTCAGTTTTGGGCCCCTTGCTACAAGAAGGGCATTGAGGTGCTGGAGTGGGTCCAGAAGAGGGCAGCAAAGCTGGTGAGGGTCTAAAGAACAAGTCTTATGAGGAGCAGTTGAGGAAACTGGGGTGGTTCAGTCAGGGAAAAGAGCCTGAGAGGAGGGCTTCTCAATCTCCACAATTACCTGAAAGGAAGTTGAAGTTAGGTGGGGCCAGTCTCTTCTCTAAGATAATAAGCAAGAGAATAAGAGAAAATTAACTAAAGTTGTGCCAGGGGAAGATTAGTTTGAATATGAGAAAAAAATTATCCATTGAAAGAGTAGTTAAGTCCTCAGTCTGCCCAGAGAGGTGAAGGAATCACTGCTCCTGGAAGTATTAAAAAAAAAAACCATGTAAAGGTAGTGCTTAGGCACTTAGTTTAGTGGTGGACTAAGCAGTATTAAGGACTTGATGATCTTGGAGGTCTTTTCAAAATTAATCATAGAATCATTAAAATTGGGAAGTTTAGGCAAATTATTAGTCAGATTTCGCTTCTTACCTTCACATCATCGTACCATGGCATAAACCAAACCACCTGCACTAATATCATCACACTCATCTTGATACATATTTTGACATTTTCTTCCAGAAATGTTTCTTCTCAGAAAAAGCTTTAAATTCCCACTATCTATTTTACCTTTGTCCTGTTAAGATTAGTTACATTTTAAATTTGCCATCAAAGAAGATTTACTAGATGAATACCTTATGGGTTTGTTTGGTTCTTTGCACTAAAGCCAGGTTTTTTTCTCACAACAGGAAATACTATCACAATAATATCACAAGGTATTCTTGCACTCCATGTGCTCTATGCTCCCCTTAAGCTGGCTCACTTCAACAGAAGTGCTGGAATACCACATAGAGAGAGCAGGAAGAGCAAAGTTGGAAGATGAAGAGAAAACCCTGAACTGGCACTAGCACTAAATTATTTAATTTTAAAGAATCCAGCAAGTAGATAGTGAAAATAGTGGCTTTGATAGCTTTCCCTATTGCTCACAGCCTTTCCACAGTCAGCTCCTTACCTTTCCCCTTGGTATTCATGCCAGAACAACTCCTATAATTAGAAGCTTAAGCTGACATAGGGTCAAAACAAATAAAGTTCTCTTTCTTGATATGTTGCCTTCACCCTGAACAAATTTAGATATTGCTTGCAAAGTTCTACCAAGACAGTTGTTCTGTCAGACCAGAAACAGGGGGAAGTGTGGTCACAGTACATTTGAGATAGCCTTGCAGAAAGGCATCTCATGGAACAAAAGAGAATATATGAGAGAAAACAAGCCCTGCATTATGGCTTTCTTATCCTACACAACTGGTAACATTTCCCATAGATGGCACTATTTTGTACCAATAAAATGGGTAAAATTTTTTTTAATGACATTTATATAATAAAATAAGAGTAAAAACCAGATCATTTACATATGTCTTTTGGCAATGGGTCATATCTCAGGTGTTAATACTTCAAGTGTTGGTGAAGCAGCAAAATAGTACCAATAAACTTGGAAGAGATAAAAGAGAAGAAAATAAATCTTGAATTCCCATGAATGTTCATAACATACACAGGATTTTCTCAAGGATCTTCAGTCTCCGGTAGCCTGAAATAATCAGGATTCTAAATGTAGATTTAAAATTCTTACTAGACAATGGAATAAGTAAACATTGCAGTCTTCAAGGAGTTGTTGAACATTGATATATGTACGAAGGGACCCTGAGAACATCTCTCCTCTTTGAGGCCTTTTTGCCTCAGGGTCACATCAGAGAGTGCAGCTGCAGGCTGTCTCTGTTCCTTCATCAACCATGCACAGAGGCTCCCAAGCATCACCTCATCCCAGGCCAAAGTCTCATCCGGTGTGAACTGATCTTAATATGACCCTCTCTTACTTGCTTCCCTCCCCACACACACACACCTCCTATGAGCAACACCTGTTGTGATGCAGCCTAGCCTGTGCCTCTCATGGCACTGTGGATCCAGCCCACCTGTAGGCTGTCTCATTTCTCTTGGTGCTCCTGCCAGCCATCTCAATGCTGTGTATGACCCTGGTTCACCTCCCTGGACCTGCCTTCCTTACCTCACTCAAGCATCGGTGTCTGTGTTCTCATGCTCACCTTCTGGGTCACTCTCATGGAGCAGCCAGCTCTCATTGCTCTGTAACTGTATAACCTTATGTTTTGTCTCAAGGACTCATGAGGAAATAGAAATTGCAGAAAAATATAAATAATGGTCTAATTGCAACTGAAATAACTCTCACCCAGCTAGCCTGAGAAAATAAAGCCATAAGGAAGTATAGAATGAAATATCATTTAGGTCAGCCTGACATTTCTTGCAGACAAATAGTCCTTATTAAACTCTGAGGTCTCAAAGTGAATGTGGAAAAGATTACATCCGTCATCACTGACATGATTGATGACATAACAGGAAAACTACACATAGAAAGTGCCATAATTGGTTGGCAATGTATAAGTACAGGTAAACTTTTGACTCAGCTGCAGTGGAATACAAGGATGTGAACCAAAACAGTAAGGCTTGAAGGGAGCAGATGCCTTCCAACAACTATATCAGCATCAAAATAACTTGGTAGTTGTGAAGATTTAAAACTCTAGAATGAGTAGTAGGCTAATATGGACAGCTTTGAGGGGAAACGTACTGTAGCTTTGGTACAAACTGTTCAAACTTATTCCAGTCATACAGCTCTTCTTCAAGGCTTTCTGTCAAGTGAGAGGCGTGCACTCCCTGTTTCAGTCTTCTTGCTTAAAGCCAGTAGAATGGGATCACTTGCAGTGAATTACCAGATGCAGTTCCAACAGTACACATGAAAAGATCAAGAGCTGCCATGGGATTATATTCCACAGAATCCCTGTCATTAAGTTATTTGTAACATACTAGATTTCGCAAATATTCCTTGTCATCAGGGATATAGTTCATCTCTCAGTTCTTCAGAGCTGCAATGTCATCTTTTCCTTCAATACAAGTTCCTTGTGCTAGAAAGGATCTCTCTCTTTGGGAGTTACTTACAAGCCGAATAAAAAAGTGAAAGAATGAAACAACGTAGTACTTGATCTGACACAAACCTTCAAAACCAGCAGGTACTGGAGTCGCAAAGCAGGAAAGAAGCTCATATTTACAGAAGAAATTAACTTCCACTAAGTATCACTTCACGCATATCCCTCATCTGAGGAAAATTCGGTCTTTCTTCATCACAGAAGATATTATCTACATCTGGGACCGGGCTATCTAATAATTACTGGGGTAACTGAAGATATGGGTTCTGGGCTACTGGTGTTGGGCTAGTTCTCTGACAAAGTCATGTTTCTCATAAACTATGCTGGCAGCCCGCAGTAGGGGATCCACATAGCAGCAGGAATCACAGGGAAGTAATGCCACAGCCATAACTCATTCTTCCATTAAAAGCAACGCTCTGGAAAGTTGATCCTGAGCTTTCACAGGGGGTCAGAGCATGTTATCACATTAGCAGGGTGGTGATGCAGATAACCATCCACACCAAGTTACAGCAGGAGAAACCATGGTATGAGGTAAAACAACAGCAAAGAAATGCAGCTCTTCTAAGATTGCTCAGGCCTGAAGCAAGACAGGGAAGTGATAAGTTACCAAGTACAGGTACAAATTAAGAGGGAAAAAAAAAAAAAGATGGCTGGGAATACTGAAGTGATTAGGAAACAATAACACAGATAAGGGATTGATGTAAGGAAGAGTAAGCAAGTTTATAGAGCAAAACCAGAAAGAAATTGAAGGAGCTCAGTGTGTACAAGCATTAATTATTGTGATTTTAGACTACTTCAGCTCCAGACTTCTATTAAAAATAATAACCCAACTGATTTAGTTAGAGGCATTATAAAGGAGTTGAGAAGTACTCTGATAAACTCAGACAAAATTAATCAATTCCTGCAGCATGACTGAAGTAGGATGAGGTTACATAACTGGTAACCAGTTTGGTCCTCAAGTCTTTTGTTGCTAAACAGTTAAATTGACAATTGAGGAGTGATCCAGAATCAGCTTGATTACCATTCCTTATTTAAATTGACTAAGAGAAGTGAATATTAGAACATCTGCAGCTTGCTAAGTGGAATATGGAGTTTCACATAAAGCTTTCAAGTGATTCAGAAAACCTACATGATTGTTGCCAAACAAGTATGCTTTATACACAGAACTGTCTGTAAACTTTTGAAGCCACAGAAGAATGCATTCCAGGCTATGCACAGGACATCAGTTAATTTCTTAAACAGCACAATTTCTTGAACAGGCGAAACACACAGCAGCTTTAATTTCTGCAGACACAGATGATTTACCTTTGGATCAGCTAAGGAAAACCAGCAAACCAAGCCTCCACAGCTATGCTGGGAAAGTCTTACAAAAACAGAAAAAATTGAAATAAATAGTTAACTCTTAATCCAATGGCTTCAGCAGTACAAAGGGGAATGATCTGCAGATGTTGTCCATGTTCACAAGCTCTAACAACCATCTCCTGTTTGCTTTTCACAGAATACTGGCCTAGGCAGCCTACAGGCACGCTCTGTCATTAATAATTCCTCTTCTTAACTACACTCACGGCCAGGGACTAGAGACCTCTAGAATTGAGTCCAACCTATCACCTAACCCTTCTAATTAACTAAACCATGGCATTAAGTGCCTCATCCAGTCTCCTTTTAAGCACCTCCAGGGATGGGGACTCCACCAACTCCATGGGCAGCCCGTTCCAATGCCAATCACTCTTGCTGCGAAGAACTTCTTCCAAATACCCAGCCTAAACCTGCCCTAGCACAGCTTGAGGCTGTGTTCTCTTGTTCTGTCACAGGGCACCTGGCAGAAGAGACCAACCCCACCTGGCAACAACCTCCTTTCAGGTAGTTGTAGACAGCAATGAGGTCAATCCTAAGCCTCCTCTTCTCCAGGCTGCACACCCCCAGCTCCCTCAGCCTCTCCTCACGGGGCTGTGCTCCAGCCAGTCACCAGCCTTGGTGTCCTTCATTAGACATGTTCAAGCATCTCAATATCTCTTTTCCAACCTGGTTGATTCTGTGACTATCTCCTCAGCTTCTCACAACTAGACCCTCAGCTTAGGGCCACACTATTGCAAATTCCAGGTAACCACAAAGTAACAGAAGGGTGGAACTAGAGAACGTACAGCAGCATTGGATCTTTATGACCTTTACATCTTTAAAGCTTTCTAGTCCATGCAGATTATTGGTGCTGCACAAAAAGCCTACCAAAACCATTTATGAGCAAACAAAAATATGAAGAAGTAGAGGTAATAAAACTTCAAAGCTTAGCCCAGTTTTAATTTGGCTAGAAAGAGAAACCATTGTGGTAGATTACAAAAGAGTGGTTTGTGTCTTGCCTTTCTTCAAAAGAAAAAAAAAACCAAAACCCTGAGGAATAGTAAATTCTTACTCAAAATTTTTTGATTGAGCTATAGGTATGAGTCTACCTTTAGATATTTCTTTCTTAAGAAGAAAGATTTTCTTTCTGATGGAAAATTATCAAAATTAGACCCCTACATTTTTACAAGAGTTCATTTTATTTATTTTTACTTCCGCAAATTTTGAAAATGAAGAGAAAGTAGGGAAAAGAATTTGTCACATTCTGAAACCCTCCAATCTTAATTTCTTAGAGAAATATGTAAAACAATGGAAATAGTTTGTCAAATACCGTTATCTCAGAATACTCCTATTTATACCAGTGCACACATACAACACCAACTGGTGGAATCACTTGATTTTGTTGAGATGAACTGTGTGACCTACTCTAGGTGATCCTGCAGCAGGGGGTTGAACTAGATAATCTTTCAAGGTCCCTTCCAACCCCTAACATTCTGCAATGAACAAAAGCCATAGCACACCAAGCATTTAATCCACAAATTTTTATCTCCTTACCAGTGACAACAGCTCACAAACACCTCCTTTTCTCCATGAGTCTTCCCAGCTTCTCCTATGACAATGCTTAGTGCTTCTCTCTTCTAGTATTCTATTGAGGGGCAATTTCAAGTGAAATGGAAAACACCCGAAGGGTAATTAAAGTGAAATGGGAAACAGCTGGGTATTTAAGTGAAATGGAAAACACCAGAGGGGTAATTTCAAGTGAAATGGAAAACACCTGAGTCGAAGGTGCAGCTCTAAGGCTGAGGGCAGAACAAAAGGTTCTGGTCTCACTGCATGCAGTGTTCAAATGACAACATCTCAAGATCTCTTCACTGCCTTGGGAGAACTGTAAAATTCTTATATGATGTAGGGCTTAGTGTGTCATAATGCTCCCTCACTTTGTTGCCAGGTAGCCTTTTCCATCTTCATTTTCTTCTCTGAGGACTATAACTGCTCTCTGTCAAAGGATGAAGCGGGGAAGAGCAAGCAGGCTATCAACAGCAGCATACTCCTCTGTCCTGCTCACTCACGTGCCCACTTCTACTTTTCTCACCACTTTGCACTTTTCCATCTGTGATGAGTCAGTTGAGGGAAAAGAGGTATTGAGAGACAGAGCCAAATGATCTAGGGATGTTCAGGAAAAAGTGCAAAACTTAAAACCTAAGTTATAAGACTCCTATTGGAAAACAAATCTGTACTGGTTTGAGGCTAATTGGAATATTTTTTTACTGAAGTTAAATCCTTAGCTGTGAGAAGGAAAAAACCCAACAAGAGTAACCTACATCATACTTCTACTGAGAAGCACAGCTAGTCAAAAATATAGCNATATATATACATATATATATATGCTTGTAAATTGTGCTAAGCTGTAAATAGAGCTTCGTTCCTTAACTTCCAGCTGGCTGAGTCTAGCCTGGGTGATTTCATTGTTGGGGGTGGGTAACTCCCAAATCACCACAAAACCAGACCTCTGTAGTGCAACATGACAACCAAGACTTGTATCTTTAATCTACTCATTTTCGAATGCTTATTTGGTTTATTTTGCAAGGTTCATGATGAAATACAAATTTGGTTCTCTTGCACAGGTCTCAGACAAAATGTGCTTTACTTCAACACAGGCACTACAAGTACTCCAGAAGATGTCAGTAATCCCAATGAAGGGAATGTGGCACAATTCTGATTTTAAAATTCCAATAATTTCTTTCTGTCCCCTCACAAATTAAATTTTAAAAAAGTAACTAAATATAATACAAGAAGGTCTATTTATCTTAAAGTTATCAGATATCTATAATTAGTTTTAATGTATGATTTTCTTAAATACCACATTATCTGTTTTTTTCTTGCCACCTTCTGTCACATCAGTCCCATCCCTTGAGAATTTTGATTATTTACAAAGACAAGAAAAAAAGTAAAACAAAAATAATGCTAAAATTATAATTTACAAGCAAAACAGCTGTCAAATCAATACTAATACTTTGAATACTTGGAATCTTATGATTCCAAGAACAACTTTATTTCTTACTGATGGATTTACTCCACTAAGTAGACCTTTGTTCCCTGAAGCTAAATATCATAGAATTATGGAATTGTCAGGGCTAGAAGGGACCTCAAGAGCCATTTAGTTGCAAACCCCTGCCATGGGCATGGACACCTCACACTAGATCGGGTTGCTCACAGCCACATCCAGCCTGGCCTTAAAAACTTCCAGGGATGAGGCTTCCACCACCTCCCTAGGCAGCCTGTTCCCGTGTCTCACCACCCTTACGGTAAAGAACTTCTTCCTAACATCCAGTCTACCCAGTGTCTCACCACCCTCTACCCACTTCTAGTTTTGCTTCATTCCCCCCAGTCCTATCACTACCTGACATCCTAAAAAGTGTCATGTCCCCCCAGCTTTCCTGTAGGCTCCCTTTAGATATTAGAAGGCCACAATAAGGTCTCCTCAGAGCCTTTTCTTCTCCAGAATGAACAGCCGTAACTCTCATATGATTCTCAGAAACTTGCCCAGGATCTGTAAAAAGAATGGCACTAATTCCACTGCATTTTAAGTCTCTAGCTATATCAGTGCTGTACGTGTTTTTATGTTCCTTATGAAAAAGAGGAATCAGAAATTCCATTTAACTTCTTCCTAACCTTCCTTCTGCATTACTTTGCAGCAACAATTTACACATAATACAAAATATTCTCTGTTTCCTCTGTTTTTAAACTCTGCAAAGTAAGATAACTTGGAGAAAGAGATTTGATTTAGCACTTATAAACTATCAGGATAATCTCTTCCTACTTAGAAACACCCCTAAAGATAAGAAACCAGCTTACTGGCTATTTTAAGTGAAATTGGTAATATTTGAAGACTTCCAGAGAAACAGATGAGGAAAAGGTTTAACGAGGAAATATTTAATCAGCAGAGATTTGGCGAATTAATCTGTAAATGAAACCTTGCATGTGTGCTCTTTTCATTACAGGAAAGCAGTATTCCTGCTGCCAATCATTTTCCAGTATTCTCAGTACTGAAGTGCACTTTACCACACATTGCTCCAACACACTCAACTGCTTTAGCAACAGCCTCCTGTACTTACAAGCCAGACAATACAGCCCTTCATAAACCAACGAAACAAAACCAAACAAAACAAATCATCAAAATCTACATTCCTTGTTCTGCCCCATCCCTTGAGGATCCCAGTGGAAAGTTCTACTTATGGAGATTGCTCACTGGACAAATCAAGAAATGGAATAATACGGTTATCTAGAGTAACTTTGGTGCTTTAGAGGTAAATGATTTGGGGGTATGGATCTAATCTTCCACCTTAGTGAAGTTAGCAAGCAAAAGGAATAAATGCCAGATTTTCACTGACCCAAGCATTGCCCACCAAACTGAAATTCCTTGAACCAGTTTTGTAACAGCCTACATTCACATAATGGCAATACCTTATGAGCTCTCACCATAACGTTAGCTTTTAAGTATTTATAGCTCCCATTCTTTATATCACAGGAAAAGTATGCAGGGTCTTATACTCTGGAGAGCAGAGATCACAGCGTCAGGAAACTCAATAGTCACTTTGTTATAATGCAGTAGCTTCAATACATAAGCCTTCAAAAGGCAAAGTATCCAGTGTGTGAAACCTTTTGATCTATTTTAGAGGAATTATACAACTAAGAAGTACTGGCTTGACACTGGCAACACTTTTTTCTTATTAGCTTCCAGGCACAGCCATAATTTATATGTAATTCTTTAACAGAAATCTATACTAAAATTACCATTGAAACCCTAGACAGCTTTTTTTTCCAGCCTTACTGAGCTTATGAAATGTAACAGGTGTTACAGTAACTGGACTTGTTCCTTCCCCCTTGAGGTAATCATGTTTTACAAAGAAACCGAGCTCTTACCTGCATTTCTCTAAGCATATTAGATGAGGCTTTTCTGTCTAGATATTCATTAGAAATATTAACACTAATTTGCTTCCATTTACCACAGCTGCCTTCTGTCTACTTCACATGAAACCATAATTATCCTTGTGATCTCCCTTTAGAGAAACATCCATTCACCATAGCTTTAGCATTAAAATGACAAACAGATTTGGAGAACTTAGTATGTCTACGACAGGATATTACATTTTACATTATTTGTTACATAGATAACCTAAAAGAACCAATCCATGCAACTAGATGCCCTGTAACAACAGATAATATGATCTTACAGACTGCAGAAGTGTGTAGAAAACCCCAGTTATTGAAATGGGTGGATGCGTTGCTCCTTGCTCCTGCTTTTGTTAGCTTCAAACAACCTGGACAGAAGCAAGGTTATTATGATGACACCCAGCAACACATTACAATGGTTTCCATTCAGATGTCTACCAAAAGAACGAAAGGCAGTTTTAAAATATTTGAAGAGAGCAGATTTTTATACCGATACATGAGTTCACTGAAGTCCCCAGGTCTCTCCTACAAATTATGCTAGAATTTGTTTTGTGAAATTATAACAGATGAAACAGCTTCAGTTATGGATATTGAGAAAAGTTTTTTCAAAGAAAGAGTGGTGAAACACTGGAACAGGAGGTGGTTGAGTCACCAACTCTGCATGTGTTTAAAGGTCATTTAGATGTGGTGCTTGGAGATATTACACAGAATCACAGAAAGTCAGGGGCTGGAAGGGACCTTGAAAGATTACTTAGTCCAACTCCCCTGCCAGTGCAGGATCATCTATACCAGATCACATATGCTTTAGGGATGAACTTTGTAGAGTAGGGTCAATGGTTAGACTTGATCCTCAGGGATTTTTCCAACCTGAATGAATCTGTGATTCTATGAAATGCAATGTCACATCAGCTCTGGCTCAGGACACAAGGGTAATGAATTGGCTGCTACAGTCTCTACCTGCATATCAATTTAGGATGAAAGTATTTAATGTTGTTTTTTTGTTACAAAGCTGAGAGAGAATTGTATATCCTATGACAATCTGCATATTCTGATGTTTTTTGTGTTACAGAACTTGTCTTTAAGTTGTTGGATGTCAGCTTTTCTATTGAACAAGATACTGATTATTCAAGACATAAAAATCGTGTTTCCATGCAACTTTTGAGCACTCCATTGTGGCACCTGCATTTAAGTCTCTGTGAAGACTACAGGAAGAGGGAGTTTTATACTAAAAGTCAAATATACAGAGCTCCCTAAGGGATTATGAAATATAACCAACATTATTTTCTCAGATTTCCACCTCTTTAGGGAGGATGCCCTTTCTGCCTCTAACGGATATCATGCAATTATTAAAACTCTTATGATGATCTGTCTACATTACTATAAAATTGAGTATGTTGTATATTCCAAGCCTGACATGATTTTAACTATATTAATTTTATTTTTTAAACCCTTGTAAAACCCTTTAAAGGACTTTAAAGGAACACTTCAGTGCTGAAAATGATAATCACTAAAAGGTGTTGATGTACACTTCGAACAGGAAAAAGTGGTTTCTTCATTTGCCTGGTGCCTTCTTCATTCTGCCTAGGTGCAGTACTTCCCTTCCCTCGAAAGAGATACCTTAGCTCTGATATAAATATAAACAATTGCTAGTGGTGAAAGAGAACAGCTACCATCTATGCACATTCCTGGTATATGAAGGATACCAGACACATTGCAAACTTGCTGCCAGTTTATCCCCATGCTCTTCAGAGAAAGGGAAATGTGTGGGTCCTCAGCTGGTATGATTTGTCAAATGTACAGGAGGGAATGATGTTATAATCACTAACATCGGCCTTTATTCCTGTATCTCTAGGAACCATAACACAGAATCACAGAATGTTATGGCTTGGAAGGAACCTCCAGAGATTATCAGATTCAACCACCCTGCCAAAGCAGGACTACCTAGGGCAGGCCACATAGGAACAGGTCCAGGCTGGCTTTGAAAGTCTCCAGAGAAGACTCCACAACCTCTCTGGGCAGCCTATTCCAGTGCTCCATCGCCCTCACCATAAAGTTTTCTCCTCATGTTGAGGTGCAGCTCCCCGTGTTCTAGCTTAGGTCCATTATTCCTTGTCCCATTACTAGGTGTCACTGAAAAGAGCCT
>VWYK01018150.1:0-10496 GCA_013399775.1 Semnornis frantzii | reverse complement strand
GATAGCTTGTAGTCATTTTCCTAATTAACTGCTGTGGAAGACCAGCTATTTATGTTACACTTCACCTGTCCTCCCCCTGCTATAATGACACCATGTGACTGGGATATCTAAGCCTTTGCACTCTTGGAAGGAATTTCTCCTGCCTATCCCCAAACACTGTCACATTTAGACTATAATAACATGAAGAAACTTGCAGCAAAGAACACTTCTGGGTGATAAGCAATTGTTACATCTCACTTTGGGCAATGCAGCACTTTCCTATGTGTAATGGTTGGAGCTGTAAAAGCACTTACAGATTTTATCTCAATAATATTACCCAATTTTCTTTATAAGCAAAGTAGCCACTCTCACTTCTACCACTTTACCTATCTGTCATTTATTAATGCAAATTAAAGGTCAATAGACAACTGCTGCTTGGTTGAGGTAATAATCCAAGGCCAACTGCATTGATGTTATTCTCCCTGTTTACCATGTGTATCTCATTGTTCACCATCAATCACAACACATTAAGAGACATGTCCTAGATGATGGTGAAATCCCATGTGAGAAAGGACTAACACATTAAGTGACATGGCAATCCTACTCATAACTCTAGAGGGAGTCTTCAGAAAGTCTAATAACCTCTTTAGTAGTTAACATTACAAGTTCCACATTTTCTTTTACTAAATAAAGGAAAAATTGCATGTAAAAATGTCAGCCATTGACATTTTTATGAATCAGGATAATATGTGGTTATTAGAGTTCTTTGTTATTTTATTATACAGTTATGCATGAATGCAGTTATTACAGAATTACCTTTACCCTAAAGGTCACCAGCAGCAAAAGGAAAACCTTGTCCTTTACTGTAAAGGACAACAAAATGAAATCTGAAATGTGAAATGGAGCAGTCTGAGGAAAAAAATGTGCAGATACGGAGAAGCACATGATTCTTCTTTCTCTTCCTTTCACATACCCATCATTTTCTGCAAAAGTTTACTGATTGGTGGTTCTGCTTTCAGTTCTCCCTTAGTTACTCTATACAACGAAAGAAAATTTTAGGAAGTACCCTGAAAACAAAAAAATCTATAAATACAGAAGGTGAAGGGATATGCACCTGAAGTTTTGCTGTACTGCATGGCTTTGGCAGAATGACTTGGTGAGGTTTGTTTTAACAGCCTGAACATGCATGGTGGTGCTTAAAAGCAGTATTCCTGCCATCTTAGGTTTATTTAGTTGGCCAGCATCCTGCGGTTAGTGCTCTAAAAGGAAATTAACAGCTGTAATCTGACCATTAGGCTTTGCCTGTGGTCACAAGCAAAACATTCCTGCAAGAGTTAGTACAGAAAAGTCAACTCTGAGGAGGTTTCAAAAATGGTTGCAGCAAGAAAGAAAGATTATTGTGGTTTCTTGAGAAACTCACATGCAACCAACAAGATGGATGATAGCAGAGTGGTTTTGCCCCCTGTCTGGTACTCCAAACAGAAAAATTTGGTAGCCTTACCATTCTTACTTGGATTGGTCTGTCTGTACCATGAAATAACATTGACATTTTTTGTCCTTGAGTACTCAATTTCTGTACATAAGTAAAAGTATTTCCCTAAATATGCAGAAATAAATGAATGGGGATAAAACAATTGCATGGAGAGAATACAATACACAAGACTTGCAATTTAAAGCTCTGCTCCAATCAATGACTTAAGCATATGGTTTTGTTCAAATGTGAACTGTCCCGCTGACTCTATTTACATTACTTTTGTGCTTTATGTGCATAGAAACACAGATGTATCTCCAAGATTTGGTGTAGTATTTTTCTTACATGTCTGAGCCCAAATTTCATGGTCTAGAGTTCATACACATACTTGAGTATGGTTTGTTGTCATAGTTTAACCTCAGCCAGCAATTAAGCATCACCCAGCTGCTTGCTCACCCTGCTCCCCTGGGATGTGGGTGAGAAACAGAAGGGCTGAAGTGAGAAAACTCGGTTGAGATAAGGGCAGTTTAACAGGTAAAGCAAAAGATGCACATGCAAGCATAACAAAATTACTTGTTTTACCCATCACCTGCCATCAGCAGGCCATCTCCAGGAAAGCAGGGCTCCATGACTCCAGGGTTACTTGGGAAAACAGTGTAACTCTAAATATCCTCTTCTTCCTTCTTTCCCCCCCAGCTTTATATACTGGATGTGACAGCATATGCTGTGGAGCATCACTTCATTTGGCTGTCCCAGCTTCTTCTGCGTCTCCAGCCTACTTGCTGATGGGGTGGTGTGAGAAGCAGAGAAACCCTTGACTGTGTAAAAGCACTGCTCAGCAATAAATAAAACATCCTTGTGGGACCAGTGCTGTCTCCAACAGAAATCCAAAACATAGCCCCATACTAGATACTATGAAGAAAACTAACTCCAACCCAGCTGCACGCACCCTGGGGACATGTGGCTTAAGACCATTGTGTTACACTTAAATTACATATTGCCTTTTCATCCAAAAGCCCCAAGCAGCACAAGACACTTGTTGAACTAAAGATACTAAAATTATAATGTACACACATGGTTACTACCTCAAGGAGCTACCACTTCAAAGAACCTGCATCTGCAAATAGTGGGTAGAACAATCTCAGCTTTAAAGATTTAATGACTGGTAGGGGTTTACGGGAGGAAGGCCTATAATAAGTGCTAGAAAGGATACACTAACTAAATATAGTTTCAAAACTTTAATTTATTTGCATTTTATGTGCCAATTCAGCAATGTACAGCACCACAGATGTCCCTGAGAAAATGTGAACACTTAGCAGAATGGCCCTGTTGCCAGCAGTGCACATGCCAGAGCCTGGCAGCCAGGGCTGCTCCTGCTGCTGCCAAAGGGAGAGGTGGCTGCGTGAAGCTGCTGACACTGCTGAGGCTGAGGCTCCCTCTCTCCTTACTTTTGCACTCCTCCCAATTTTGCAGCAGGTTCTGCAGGCCCGGAAATTTTCCTCTTTCCCTTTCAGGCATCCCAATTCTGCCTTTATACCTGTCTTCCTTGTGACAGATGCAGCATGGCACTGGGCTTCCCCACCTTTTTCATACCAAAGGAAAATGTTGCTGACATTGCTGAGAGGCCTGGAGCCAACTCTGCTCTTGGAAGGCAAAGGAGTTTTAAATAGACTCTGCTCTAAAGACCAGTGAAGCTGTGGTGAATTGACCTTGGAATGCATCCAGGTGCCCAGCCAGATGGTCTTTCACTTCCCCTCACAAGACAGGGTGAGAAAATCAGATGAAAAGCTCATGGGTCAAAATAAAGACGGGGAGATCATTTAAGAATTACCATCAGGGAAACCAGACTCAATTAGAGGAAATAATTTATTGCTAACTAAAATAGATTTGGATATCAAGAAATAAAGACAATTAACACAACACCTTTCCCCCACAACCCTTTATCCCAGGCTCAACCGTACCTCTTCATTCCTGACTCCTCTGCCTCCTCCTCCTCCCCGCTCCCCAGTTTCAGAGATGTGTCTCGATCTTTCCATTACTTCGGGTTGGTGTGAATCTGAAATTCAGTTGGCAGGTGGACAAAAATTACCAAAACCTTTTATTACACAAAACTGAAGCACCAATTAAACTTTGCTTGTAATATGCTTTGCTATAGAAGGCAGTATATTATATTGGCAATTAGTTAGAATCAAATATTCATTCTCATTTTCCATTCACTTATAAACAGCAATATTTTTGCAGGTTGATAACAGCTTTATCAAAGCTCCCATGATTGGACAGCAATGAATTTCTTACATTCTCAGATGATACTGGTGGATGAAAAACTGGACATGAGCCAGCAACATGTGTTTGCAGCCCTGAAAGCCAGTTGTATCCTTGAAAACAAGAAGTGTGGCCGGCCATCGTGCAAAGGGAAGTNAACTGGACATGAGCCAGCAACATGTGTTTGCAGCCCTGAAAGCCAGTTGTATCCTTGAAAACAAGAAGTGTGGCCGGCCATCGTGCAAAGGGAAGTGGTTCTCCTCTTTTGCTCTGCTCTGGTGAGACCCCACCTGGAGTAGTGTGTTCATCTCTGCAGCCCCCAGTGTAAGAAAGACATGGACTTGATTGAGCAGATCCAAAGGAGGGCCATGAAGATTATCAGAGGGACGGAGTTTCTCCCCTATGCTGACAGGCAGAGAAAACTGAGGTTGTCTAGCCTGGAGAAGGCTCTGGGGAAACCTGATTGCAGCCTTCCAGTACTTAAACAGGCTCTATAGGAAAGATAGGGAGGGACTCATTATCATGGATTGTAGTGATATGACAAGGGGCAACAGATAGATTTAGATCTGACACAACAAATATGTTATTTATAGTGAGCATGGTGAGATGTTGGAACAGGTTGCCCAGAGAAGTCATACATGTCCTGTCATTGAATGTTCAAGACCAGGTTGGACAGGGCTTTGAACAACCTGGACTAGTTAAAGATGTCTCTGCCTGTAACTGGGGGCTGGAACTAGAAGACCTCTGAAGGTCTCCTCCAATCCAAACCATTCTGTGATTCACTGATTCTATTATAGTATCAGCTGATGCACTTCTGTGATGTTTTGGAAAGCCACCAAGCAAACAGTGAAGTAGTCCATTTTCAATTGTGTAATAACAATTAGCTATCAGAAGAAAGAAAATATTATCCTGAGGCAAATTACACATTGGCAAGAAAACTACCTTATATAAACCCCCACACCTGCCATCTGAATCTGCTCTATTGCTGAAAAAAATGTGAATGCAGTTGACACACCAATTGTTTTATGCTACATGTATCTATCAATTTAGCCTTGGGTGCATCTTGTAAGCTAACCTTTAAAGTGCTGTCCCGTTAGTGATCTTTATGCATGGATAAAACTATGACATGCTTGCTTGCTTGCTTCTACAGCACCCGCATTGTCATTTTGTTTTTACACTTTCAATAGCAAAAAAGTTTAAGTTTCTTTTTGATGCTGTAATAGTTGAATTGAATGTGTCTACCATGAGGAAATGAGAAATAGCATAAGCTGTAATAAGCTGTTAGCAATTATGCATTCTGCTAATTGCAAGCCTAAGGAAATTTAAACAGCCTTTTAAAAATATTGTATTTTTATCTTTATGGAAAAATAAAGCATTTCTAGAACATTTTCGCCAGGGTCATCAGAATGCATGTAGGAAGTTGGCCAGATAAAAATACACAAAGATATTGTATTTTATATCAGAAATATTTGCTCTGTGTTCTTTCCCAACAGTGTACCCCACTCAACCGGTACTTACCCTTTGGTAGGTATATGAGAGAAGACCATATTCAAATATTTAAATGTTATGTATGCAATCTATTACAATAATTTCTTTTAAAAGATCAGAGCTACTCAATGAATATATATCAAACAATTTTTTGTTTCAATATAAAGTTTCTAAGAAGAAGGAAAGGTCTTTCCGTTGTCCAAATTTACCCTTCCCAATGGGAATTAATTGTGGGCAGGAAGGTAGCGCAAAGAAATGCTCCAATATAAAACCAAAGACAGCCCCGCTTTTATCTCAAGATATAGCAATACTTCTCATGTTTGTCCTCATGCATATTCTTTAGCTCAAATTATAGTCTCAGTGACGAGTTTCCCCACACCTCTTCAGATTTTATCTTCTTTGGCTCTCCAACCAAACTGCCATCCTGGCCCCAGCCTTATCTGAAGTGTGGTGAAGCCCACTTCTCTCTTGCTTTTAGCATGTAGCTCTCAAACCTGCCTTCTATAATCTGCTCAGCATCTTGTAATGTATCACCAACACAATACAGTAAGGCTCCTGTGAAGCAGTACTCCTCCTCCACTTAACAGCCTGCACAGGCTGAATGGAAATTTCCAAAGAGATGCTCACAGTCTGCCTCTAAAACTTTTGAAGCCCGTCAGAAAAAGGCAGGCTTTAGCCGTGATTCAGTGCTCTCCCCTGACTCAAGGCACTTGGTGAGCATCTGCACTGACAGCTTCCATGCTCATCACACGTTTTGCACAGAAAGGTTTTTCAGTTTGCACGGCTATTCCTGAGCCTGTGCCTAAGACTTTCCACCCTGCTGCACCTGTAATGAATAGACAACCAGGACTGGAGCTAACGAGGTCAATTTATTTAGCCGGGCCACTTGTGGCAGGAGAAGGGGTAATAGGTTTTAAACTGAAGGAGGACAGATTTAGGCTAGATAAAAGGCAGACATCTTTTACCTTGAGAGTGGTGAAACGTCGTCACAGGTTGCCCAGACAGGCGACAGATGCCCCATGCCTGAAAACATTCCAGATTGGGTTGGGTGGGGCTTTGAGCAACCTGATCTATTTAATGACATCCCTGTGCACTGCAAGGGGCCACTCTAGATGACTTTTAAGGGTCCTTTCCAACCAAATGATTCTATGAGACTGTTTAACACAGCCTCACCACGCGTGCTACAAATGAGAACTTTTGCTCAGAGATCTGTTCCCTTACTTTTCGTTAAGAAGTCACGTTTCCTCAAGCTGAACTCCAGCCTGAGAGGCCTGCTCAACGCTCTTCAACACGCCCCTGAGAAAGTCTGCGGGAGAAATGCCGCTTGCAGGAACCTGGGGCTGAGCGAAGCCTGCACTCAGCCTGCTATCGCTGCTCCTGCGGGCCGACAGCCCCCGCCCGCACGCCTCCACGTCCCACCGACCAGCTGCCCTTCCTGTCCCCCGCAGGGGTGGCCAGCAACCGCCTCGCAGCCGGTCCCCACGGCCCCTCAAAACACCCCCTCACTCTAGCGCCGCGCCACAGTCGACACCACCGCCCCTCACGCCCTCTAACGGCTTCCGGTGGCGGGAGGCGCAATGCGGAAGGGACGGCGGGGCCGGAGCGGAAGTGAGGTTCCGCCGGTTCCCGCGGCAGGGAGCGGAGCGGCGCGGCGCGGCTGCTGGTGGCAGGTGGCGCGGCCGGTGAGGGAGACGCTCGTACCGCTATGGCTGTGAGGGCTGGGGAGGGGGGTGGCAGCGGCAGCAACACTGGGGGCACTCGGCGCCTGTCAGTGCGCGGCGAAGCCGGCCTGACGGTCGCCGTTGCGGGGCTCGGGCCGCGGAGGCGCCGCTGGCGCCAGACAAAATGGAGGTTTCAGCGCCGTGGGTACCGGCGGCACCGGGCTGTGGCGGATGACTGTGCGCGCCAGCTCTGGTGGCAGGTGTTAATGGGGCGGGGATCTGCCCGCTCGATCCCGGCTCCGGGGCTGACCTCGGCTGAGCGGTGGGAAACTCGCGGCTATTTAGTGACCCCTTTCCTCCTGCCTGACAGGGAAGAGGGGCTTCGGGTGAAGGCCGAACCGGCGCTCGTTGAGCGCCGAGCCGGAGGGTGGGCGCCAGCACGTTCTGTACTGGGGTCGTAAAGTCCGTGTCCGCCCTAGAGGTTACGGACACTGAGCTGTAGGGAAGGGAGAGTGAAAAAAATCCTGCTCCAGGCTTTCAAGAAGAATCTTCCCTGGCTCTATGTTTCCGGACCTTAAGCCCATAAAATTCGACTACTCTCGCGTTTGTTTATAGTTTTTTATTGTTCTTTATTGTGTTAACAGCTCTCACCTCTGTGGCGTACAGGCAGTTTCCCTAGTACAATACTGCAATATTTCAGTCGTGAGCCACTGCAGGGGAGGGTTTAAAGCCAAGCAAGAAGCTGCTTTGATTTGAAAAATGAAACTAACATAGATTGACGTTTTGGTATTGTCTTTTGAAAGGTCTTGACAGCCTCTGTTTAAAATATACTGCCCTTTTGTACAAGGTCAGGATCTGTAAGCTAGATCTGAAAACTGAAGCCTGCTCAGGCTTCCGGTCTGCGTTTGTCATTATTATGTATATATGATTAAGAGGGTTGCCACACTTAGATATTTGTGTTGGCTAGAGAACCTTATTTTCATTCTCTTTCCTTTTTTTTTTTTTTTTTTTTTGGGGTTGTTGAGTCGTTTCTGTGGTTTGGGTTTTTTTTTTTTTTTCCTAAGAAATCCTTTTTATTAAATAGTGTGAAAGAAATCCTTGTCTCTAAGAGGCTTTTAAATAAATCCTATATTTTGAAAGATGTTTCTCTGGGTAATTGTGTGTTTTTGAGATGTTACCTTTAGTCCCTATATTTGTTTTGGAACATGAGATTAAAATAAGTCTCATGAAGTAAAAAGAATCAGCAGGGTGGGGTTTTCTTTGGTTGTTTTTGTTAAACACGTAAAAGGATGTAACTCAGATCTGCTTTGCAGAAGGTATCTAGAGCCATAAGAAGGTTTCACTAACATAATCTTGTGTTGGACAGGACTGCCTCTGCAAAAGGCAAAATGGCTTTCAGTAAAGGATACCGTGTCTATCACAAGCTGGATCCACTTCCATTCAGTGTGATAGTAGAAACCAGAAACAGAGAAGAATGTCTGATGTTTGAATCTGGAGCTGTGGCTGTCCTCTGTAAGTTGATAAGTTTTGATAACTACAATGTAAAAAGTTGGCAGACCCAAGTCTTTATTTATGGAATATGAAGAAGCAGTGATTTCTGTTTTCTTACTTGTCAATGGAAGGGCTTCTGATATAAATGAGGGGGTTAAAAAAAGACATTTTCATATCTTCATCTGTTGAGAAGAAAATTTTGCATGTTTAATTGCACTTCATTTCATCATGCATGTGTGTTTTCATGTATACTAAATTTTCTTTTTCTAATAGCTTCCAACATCTGCTTGTTTCTTTGGTTCTGAACAGCCTTCTCCTTTTGAATATATAACTCACTGAAAAGCTACTTCCCTGCATTGTATTTCATAATAAAAAACATCTATATTCTTAAATGATATATCATCCTGATTTACCTCATTTTGTATCACAATTTTTGGATGGCTTTTTGATTTTTAGCTTTGGTTTTGTCCCTGTATTTTTAACCTATTTTGAGACTCTGTATTGATTTGTCATGTAATAAAATGAGTAATATTTGGAGCAAGATGTCTTGCATTGCAAAGTTATTTTTACATATTTTCAGTGATAAATGTATTAAATGTTTCTCTTAATTTTTTTTGCACCCTCTCCTCCCCTTTTGAAAAAAAAAAAAAATCATATTTGAAAGAGAACCCTTATGAGAGAAGTGCATAAGAGATCTATGAAGCCTATAGATGGCTTTTTAAAATGTAGTATGAGCACTGCACTGCACACAGTTTCTAGGCTTGTTTTTGGCTCTTATAGAGAAGCTTCAACTGTGGAAAAGTTGCCTGTTTTTTAATCAATAACCTTTGATTAATTTTTTATTATGCCTGTCTATGGTTTTCTGGCCTAGCTATTCTGGGAACACTTCAGAAAATAGGAGATTTGATTCACTTCCTGAAGCCTGACTAGACTCAAAAACCTGCCTTCGAGGAGGGTGCTCTGGCTTTGAGATTGTGACGTAGGCTGAGTGGCGAGTGGGTTTTCTTACAACACCTAAAAGTTAGAAATGTGATCTCCATAGAAGACTAAGACTTGAAAAGCTTTTCCTTTCTTTGGTATTTGCAATTGACAGTCCTATACCTAAGTGTGCTCCTTGGCAATAGTGTGGTCTCTTTCTGAGGCTCCTGGCTGTCCCTGTGTCCAGTGTGAAAAACCTGGAAGTCAAACCGTGGGGTCATCTGTACTGGACAGGCTGTATGAACACATGCTCTATAGCATACACCTTAGAGAACATCTTTAATAGATGGTTAGAAGAGGCAACCATTAGCAGTGGGACATGCCAGCATGACTGACCTCAAAGCTGCAATTCTATGACCTAGATGAAAAACACCAAGTGCTTTTTTTCGCCCCTCCTAATAGGAATTGTTTGTTGGTTTGTTTTGTTGGTTTTCTTTTGTTTTTATGATACAGTTTATTCTTAATGTGTCTTTAAGTAATTTCATTCACTTTGCCAGGAATATTTGAAAGGCATCTCTTCTCTGTGAAGGTAGTAAGATAGTGGAAGAGGTTGCTCAGAGAAGTTATGGATGTCCCCTCCCTGCCCTGGAAGTGTTCAAGGCCAGGCTGGATGGAGCTTTGAGCAACCTGCTGTAGTGGAAAGTGTCCCAGCCCAGAGCTGGACATTTGAAATGAGGTGATCTTTAAGTACCCTTCCAACCCAAATCATTCTCGATTCTATGATTGTGGAGTTTGGATTGATTTGGGAACAAGTGCACAGTGATAAAGCTAGTGAACAGGTTTAGTGAAATCCGTAAAACAGGGAGAAAAAAAAAATCTTTGGAGATTTGTGAAAAACTTGATTTTAGAATGTATTCAGTAATTGCTGAACATACTTAAACTACTTAAGGAGCAATGTATTAAAAAAATAAAAAATATTCCTGAAAATAGTGCTCAAAATGCACAGTAAAGCTTTTTTTGCTGTGATACACTGCAGGCACCTGCATAAATTAAAAAAACATATCAAATTTCCTGCCCTCTTCTGTGCCTTGCATTGTTGCCAAACAGAAGAAGTGGAACTTGAAGGAAGTTTGAAAGCCTCTCTTGTGTGCTGTACTTAGTAGTAGTGTGTTATTACTCTCTAAACTTTGTCCTTGGTGTTCTAATTGGTAGGTTACAGCATGGCA
>VWYK01018146.1:4630-17211 GCA_013399775.1 Semnornis frantzii | reverse complement strand
TTATTATTATTACCGTTATTATCGTTATTATTACAATTTCCCCTCCTCTCTCAATCCAGCTTTTCTACTTTAATGATTCTTACATCAGTTTGTTTTTTTTAATTACGTCCTTTTATTTTTCCAGCAAACTTAGCTGCTTTAATAAATCTTTATGTATTATTTTTCTAGGAATTTATCTTTTGATTTTTGTCCACTGAGCTTAGCAACTTTCATAATTCTCACTTTAAATATTATTTTTCTTGCAACACACTCCAACAGTGCTATTTATGCCAACAGCCTAGCGATGAAATTAAATTGATTTTCAGACCTAACGCACTCTTCATCAATAATTTTCCCCGCTTTCCGCGAGAGATTTAAATAGGAGAAGATCATGTGCAGCTAATTAATTGGTTTCACTAAAAATGGATGCATCAGGATGATCTGTGCCAGAATCGAGGAGAAAGTGGTTAAAAAAAAAAAAAAAAAAAAAAAAAGGCAGGTTTGTTCCTACATGGTGACGGGCGCGGCAGCTGCTGCTGGTGGGCAGGAAATCCTGGCAGGCGCGAGCACAGTGGTGCCATTTCTGCTCATTGTTCAGCACGGCTGACACCAGGCATCTCTTGACTGAAGGTCACCACCGAGTGTCCTCTTGCGCAGGGTGACCTTTTGGTGCAGCAGATTGATTTGGCATTGGAGACTGAAGATGTTTCCCCCCCCGCCTAGCTGCGGTCCCGCCAGCTGCGCGGGTCTGGCCCCGTGGAAGTCCCCCGGCAGATGCAGGCTGCTTCTGCCCACCCTGTGACTTGGCAAGGTGTGTTCCTGCTTTCATCCAGAGCCTCTGTGGCTGCATTAGCCTGCTGCTGAGACACAGCTAATAAGGCCTTTATTCCACCAGAAGAGACAAAATGACAAGCGCGAGGCAGACGGCTCCCAGGAGGTGAGGGACATGCTCCAGCAGAAAGACCGTGGCAGACCTGAGCATCAGTACTCAGACCTCCAAAGTCTCAAATATTTATGTCACAATGACATTTTATTTTTCATTTTTACAACCATTAGCATTACTTTACCTAATACCTCTCAAATAATAGATTTTTACTTTGTCCATATTTGCCTTTTGAAATCCATTTCTTCCTGAAAGAAGATTGGTGTGAGGTGGAGCTCAGTCAGGGCTCAAAGAGGAAACAACCTCCATTTGCGCCACAGGAGGTTTAGATTGGACATGAGGAACAATTTCTTCCCCAAATAGTTGCCAAACCATGGAACAGGCTGCCCAAGGCAGTACTGGAGTCCCCATCCCTGTAAGTATTGAAAAGGTGTGATACTGAAGGAGATGGTTTACTGGTAACCTGGCAGTGTTGAGTTAATNTGCCCAAGGCAGTACTGGAGTCCCCATCCCTGTAAGTATTGAAAAGGTGTGATACTGAAGGAGATGGTTTACTGGTAACCTGGCAGTGTTGAGTTAATGGTTGGAGGTGAAGGTCTTTAAAGGTCTCTTTCAGCCAAAACAATTCTGTGATTCTATATTCTTGAGAAATCTCTTTTACTTTCAAGCCAAGAGCAAAATCATGCAGGCAATGGAAAACTCATGAGAACTGCTTAGAAACTGCCATGGATTTATTGTTCTTGCATGATGTCCCACTGGTCATTCAGTGTTTAGAAGACTGCATTTCATGTGCTGGAGTACATGAGAATAAGTCTTACGAGGACCTGCTGAGGAAACTTTTTTCTAGAGTAGAGGAGGCTGAAGGGAAAGCTCATTGCTGTCTACAACTCCCTGAAAGGAAGTTTGAGCTGGTTGGGGGTTGATCTCTTCTCCCTGGTTTCAGATGATATAAGGAGAGGATATGGGCTGAAATTGTGCCAGGAAAGGTTTGGGTCAGAATTAAGGATCAATTTCTTTGCTGCAAGAGTGATCAGGGGTTGGAACAGGCTACCCAGGAAAGGGGTGAAGTTCCCATGCCTGGAGGTGTTCAAGATACATGTGACCATGCCACGTGGGGGCATGGGTTAAAGGCCATGATGGTGTTGGGTTGATGGTTGAGCTCAGTGATCCTAGAGGTCTTTCCCAACCAAAACATTTCTTTGATTCTGTGGCATAAACATGTAGTGACAGTCTGGGCGCCACAGAGCATTTTGGACACCTGGAGAGACCTATCTCCTGAGTAACATGACTAACCTGCTAATCCTCTATGATACCTTGACCAAATGGGCAGACAAGAGCTGTGGCTGTCATCTACCTTGACTTCAGCAAGGCTTGTGATGCTGTCTCCCACAACATCCTCATAGATAAGCTCGGGAGATGTGGCACAGGCAGCTAGTGTGTGAGGTGGACTGAAAAGTGGCTCCATGACAGAGTTCAGAGAGTTCTCATCAGTCACAGAATTAAGTTGGAAGCCTGTAGCAAATGGTGGTCCCCAGGGATCAGTACTGGGTCCAGTTTTGTTCAATATCTTTATCAATTACCTAGATGAGGGCATTAAGTGCACCCTCAGCAAGTTCACTGATGATACAGAACTGAGGGGTGGCTGACACCCCTCAGGCTGTCCTGCCACCCAATGAGATCTGGACAGGCTGAGAGCTGGACAAAGACTTAACCACATGAAGTTCAATAAGAACAAGTGCAGAATCCTGCACCTGGGGAGAAATAACAACAGGCACCACTACAGCTTGGGGCCGCCCTTCCGGAAAGCCGCTCTGTGGAGAAAGACCTTAGAGTGCTGATGGGCAGCAAGTTCTGCATGGGCCAGCAATGGCCCTTGTGGCCAAAACAGCCAATGCATCAGAAAAGTGTGTCCAGCAGAACTAGGGAAGTTCTTCTCCTCACCCCCGGCTCTGTCCTGTTGAGACCACACCTGGAAGAGAGGTTGTGGAGTCTCCTTCTCTGGAGACTTTCAAAACTCACCTGGATGCATTCCTGTGCAAACTCTTCTCGGTGATCATGCCTTGTCAGGGAGGTTGGACTCGATGATCTCTGGAGGTCCCTTCCAACCTCTAATGTTCTGTGATTCTGTAATTCTGTGATCTGACAACACCGAACACAAGACCTCCACCACTGAAGGCCTGTACCACAAGGGCCCAACAGCTAAAAGCCAAGCAGAGGACTGAAAAGCATCTGCAGTAGCACTAAGCACCTACAGTTAGGCCTCAGCATCATTGCTAAAGGACCAATAAGCTTCCCGTTCCTGTAATTGTTTCAGTGTAACAGGAAACACATGTATATGTCATACTTAGTTCTATAGGTACTATCATGGAGAGGCATCATACATTAAGGCAGGTAGAGTTTTAACTCTGCTGAATATATTCAATAACATATTCAAAGGTCAATTAGCTTGTACAGTTAAATTAGATATTTTAAAAACCGAGATTGCAAAGACTTCCACACGTGTGTTTTGCAGCTTCTAAAAGTTTGGGTTGTCTTCTTTTCCTTGAGTAATGAAAGACATAATCATTGAAGGAAGACTCTGAATCCCTTCAAGAGCACCCACTGGCATCTGACATGAAGCATTGCCTGACTGAAGATCATAGAGTTGTAGAATGGTTTGGATTGGAAGGGACCTTCAAGACCATCTAGTTCCAGCCCCCTGCCATGGTTAGGGACACCTCCAGACCAGGTTGTGCAAGGCCTCATTCAACCTGTCCTTGAACACCTCCAGGGAGGGGACATCCACAAACTTCTTGGGCAGCCTGTTCCAGTATCTACAGGTTACCCAGGGAGGTTGTGGCTGCTCCCTCCTTGGAGATGTTCAAGGCCAGGTTGGAGGAGGCCTTAAGTGACCTGTACTAGTGGGAGGTGTCCCTGCTTGTGACAGGGGGTTGGAACTAGATGATCCTTGTGGTCCCTTCCAACCTTACTATTCTATGGTTCTATCTCATTGCCCTCACTGTCAAGAATTTCTTCCTCCTCTGCACTGTCAGCTTCCTCTCTTCCATGGAGTGTCCACTTTCGCAGAGTGATCTCTAGGTGTAGCAAATTTATTTATTTGTTTGGATTGCAGATTGAAGCCATTTCCGCTACCTAGCTACAGTCCTGCCAGCGGCATGGCTCTGGTGGAACCCACTCATTGTTCTGCCTTTCACAAGTCTGATTTAATCCAAGAAAATGCGTGAGTCAGGCCCATGCAGCTTTTGGTGACTTGCAGTTATTCATTACACATTGCCCACAAAGTCCACATTGTAGATCCAGCTCCTAAAATGTGAGACAAACCAGGAGAGCTTCCAAAAGAAATGACCCACTTGCATCTCTCCTCCCACCATGAGCTGTGTGGTGCTCCCATTGTGCTAAAAAGGACAGAGGATGTTGGGCTGTGAGGAGAATTTTCTTCCCAGAAAGGGTTCTCAGGCACTGGAACAGGCTGCCCAAGGAGGTGGTGGAGTCACCATTCCTGGAGGTGTTTAAAAGCTGTGTGGATGTGGTGCTGAGTGTTTAGTGGTAGTGGCTTAGTGGTGAGATTGTGAGTTCTAGGTAAGCTTGGTCTCAGAAGTCTCTTCCAGTCTCAGTAGTTCTGTGATGCTATGTCTGGCAAGTCCGACTTGGTATACGTGGCCAGTTAATGAGGTAATGGTAAAGGAAGGCAGCTCAGGGGAGAACGAACCTACTTGTCAAAAGCAAAGGTGAATACAATTATTGAAGCATCTTGTACTCAGGCACTGTGGAGCAGTGAAGGACTAAAAACACCTTGTAGACCTCCTGGCCCATCCTCCTGGTGGTACAGATTGCTCTCTCCTAGTGTGATTTGCCACTGATACGGCAGAATCAAAGGATAACCTCCTTTTAGCTGATAGCCAAAAGAAGGACAATATCCTCTAACCTGCTGCACACACTTGAACAATTTGATGCTAGACCTCAGCATGCTTGAGAAGACTGGCAGAAAAAAAAAAACATAGCAGAGGCTAAAGTGGCTACAAGACAACTTTTTGCAACACTTGGAGGTTTTTTAGTATTTTTTTTCCTTGAGGACCAGTCTGCCATAGAAGCCTTAATACAGTGAAAGATGATCAATACTCATTTCTGAGATACATATAGTCAAGGTTTAGACTGAATATTAGGAGTATATTGTTTACAGTGAGAGTGGTGAGACACTGGTACAGGTTGCCCAGGGAGATTGTGGTCCCCTCCCTCGAGGTATTCAAGGCCAGACTGGATGAGGTCTTGAGCAACCTGGGCTAGTGGGAGGTGTCCCTGCCCATGGCAGAAGGTTGGAACTGGATGATCTTTAAGGTCACTTCCAACTTAAACTGTTCTAGGAGTCTATGAAGGTGAATGGTGCTGTGCAAAGTAACGTTCTTCACCACCCTAGCCCACTAGAAGTACTTAGGGGCATGTGAGAACCAGAATGTATGAAAGTCAGAAGAATATTTATGGAGTCCTAGGAAATTAATGTCAGCAGACAGGAAACTAGGGCACAGGGTGCAAGGTACATTCAAGGATGTTTTCACTTCATCTGCTACAGAAAACAAAGTGTAGATTAAGGAAAAAATATGAAGACAGAAAAAAAAATAAAAATCCAGCTTTTGGGATGAAGATAAATCTGGTAGTTCCTCTGTAGCCTGCTTGGCTGCCTGCAGTGGTGATGGCTGCCAAAGGGGCTAGGAGTAGTGGAGGAAACAGTGGCACAGAGGAATGTGAAATAAGCTGCCCAGAAGAAATGTCAGCTTCCTGTAACACATACATGGCTGGCAATTTGGAGAATTAATTATTATAGCCCTGTAGTTCATTAAATTTTAAGAGCCTTGTAAGTGAAGGATTTTTACTAACTAAAATCCTTACTTTTTGTGAATTTATTTACTGCGTGATGTTATTTTGAATTATTTACCTCTTGAGAAGAAGGTTATCTTTTTACAAGCAAAGAATTGTGCTGCGTTGTGGGCTCTTGAGGAGAGTGGAGTCACGACCTCCATCCTTGCTGTGCCTTAGTGATCTCAGTTGCTGATCAGCATGCCTTGAGGACTACCTTTTACCAACTTCAAAGCTGTTAACTTCATTTCTACAGTGTCCAGGCAGAAGTCTCTCCTAAGGTAGCTTGTATGATGATAACACATTTAGGAGTGGTGGCTATCACCCCATCAGGCTGTGTTACTACTCAGCCAGACCTGAACAGACTGGAAAGGTGGACAGAGGAGACTTCATGAAGTTCCACCAGGACAAGTGTAGTAGGATCCTGTCCTAGGAGAGAAGCAGCTTGGTACACCAGTACAGGTGAGGGGTGACCTGGAGAGCAGTTCCATGGAAAGGGACCTGGGAGTGCTGGTGGACAACAAGTTCCCCATGAGCCAGCAACGTGCCCTTTTGGACAAGAAGACCAATTGTGTCCTGAGGTACATGATGAGTTGTGGCATCAAGGAAGGTTCTCCTCCCAGTCTGCTCTGCGCTAGTGAGATCAGAGCTGAAATTATGGGTCCAGTTCTGGGCTCCTCAGTTTAAGGGAGACAGGCAGTTACTGAATAGAGTCCAGTGGAGGCTATGAAGATGCTGAGAGGCTTGGAGCATCTCTTTGAGGAGGAAAGACTGAGAACCCTGGAGCTGTTGAGCCTGGAGAAGAGCAGCCCAGAGGGGATTTGATCAATGTTCAGCAAAGGCTAAAGAGCCTGTGGGGGGCAAGGGGATGGGGCCAGAGTCTGCGCAGTGGTGCCCAGTGACAGGACAAGAGGCAGTACGTACAAAGTGGAGTCCAGGAGATTCCATCTGAACAGGAGGAGAAAGTTAGGCGGAACCCTGAAGCAGACTGCCCAGAGAGGTTGTGGAGTCTCCCTGTCTGGAGTGATTCCAACCCCTCCTGGCCATCATGATCCTGGGCAGGCTGCTGTGTGTGCCCTGCTTTAGCAGGGGTGTTGGACTGGATAATCTCCAGAGGTCACTTCAATTCCCACCATGCTGGAATTGTATGTGATTTCAGAAAGGAGTGGATGTCCCTGATGTAGTAGCTTTATATGGTTTGTTTTGGGACGGATGTTAAAGATCGTCAAGTTCTAACCCTCTGCCATAGGCAGGAACGCCCACATTGCTCAAGGCCCTATCCAACCTGGATGAGCTCCTGTGTCCCAGAGAACTTACACTAGAACTTACACATTGTCCAGGTTAACTTAAACATTAATCAGTTGTTACACCTGCAGTGTAAATTCCAAGGGCCAGTTCCCACTCACAGGCACTCACTGTGTGTGCACAGACATTGCCTGTACTGCAGCCTGCCGCTCTACCGAAGGTGAGCTCTGGCATCATCTGTGCAAATCATTGAACCACTGAACTATTGGTGTTGGAAGAGACCTTTGAGATCAACTCCAATGATTCACCTAGAACTCATAATCCTACCACTGCTTCTAAGCCTCTACCACTAAACCACATCCCTCAGCACCACATCTATGCATCTCTTGAATAGCTCCAGGGGGGTGACTCCGCCTCCTTCCTTGGCAGCCTGTGTGTGCCAGTACCCGAGAATCATTCTGGGAATAAATCTTTCCTCATACGCAACCAGAACCTCCCCTGACATAACTTGAGTCTGTTTCCTCTTGTCCTGTCTCTGCATGTGGGAAGAGACCAACCCCCACCTGGCTCCAATCTCCAAGGAGTTTGGAGAGGCCGATGAGGTCTCCCCTCAGCCTCCTTCAAACTAAACAACCCTAGTTTCCTCAGCTGCTCCTCACCAGAACTGTTCTCCAGACCCTTCACCAGCTTTTCTGCCCTTCTCTGGGCACACATTACCACCTCAATGTCCTTCTTGGAGCAAGGGGCCCAAAACTGAAACCGATGTTCAAGGTGTGGCCAACCATAGGACGTATGAGACTGGAAACTTTCCTTTTTACCAAAAGTTAAAGGTTTAATCAGTAGATCCAGTCACATACTGCAGGAAAAAAATGAAACTTTCACAGAATTGTAGAATGGGAGGGGATTGGAAGTGACCTCCAGAGATCATTGAGTCCAAACCCTCTGCAAAGCAGGATCACCTAGAGCAGGTCACACAGGAACACATCCAGGTGGGTTTTGAATGCCTTCAGAAAAGGAGACTCCACGGCTGCTCTGGACAGCCTGCTCCCGGGCTCCAGCACGCTAACAGTAAAAAAGTTTCTCATGGTGTTGAAGTAGAAGCTTCTGTGTTCCAGTTTGTACCCATTGTTCCTTGGTCTTATCACTGGGCACAATGGGAAAGAGACTGGCACTTTCATCCTGGCACCCACCCTCCCAGGCAATACACTGGTACCTCATTAGCTTCTGCAGTGTTTTTCTTCTTTTGAACTGGTGCTTCCTTCCAGGATGTGTTTTCGTTCCTGTCTCAAATTTTTTTCCACCTGCTGTGTAACTGACTAATCTGATTTTGTGGATCTTGCAAGCTAAGCCTGTCTCACAGAAAAGTGGGCAATTGACATTATCACTTAATTGTGTCACCACCACTCTGTTCTTAACCTGGGAAATCAGGAGCCTTAATTGCATGTAGATGTTAAGAAGACAGATACTTCCTACAGAGATCTGATTTGGTGAGGAATCCTTTTGGAGTCAGCATATTAAGCAATGAAGAAATTTATCAAAGCTTAGGCTGAATGAGTAGACTTGAAAGATTTCTGGGTTCAGCAGTTAACTCTGTGGTCTTATCCTCTGTTAAGTTTGTGTCCTCACTCATTACACCTTACACTGCAAGACTCTCCATTTCTCTCATTTAGAAAAGGAATGAACACGTTTGATGGCAGCGTCGCGGTATTCATCATATGTCACACAGTCATAGAACTGTTTTGGTCAGAAAAGGCCTCTAAGATCAAGTCCAACCATCAACCTTAGACCACCATGGCCATTATTATCATAGAATGGCTTAGGTTGGATGAGACCTCAGAGATCTCCACTCCAACCTCCCCACCATGTGCAGGGACACCTCTCAACTACACTCAGCTGCTCAAGGCCTTCTCCAGCCTGGCCTTCATCACCCTCAGGGAGGAGGCAACCATGACATCCCTGGGCAGCCTGTTCCTGAATCCCCAAGTCCCAAAGTGTCATGTTCATACACGTCTTGAACACCTCCAGGAATGGTGACTCCATCACCTCCCTGGGCGATGCTCCGGTTTAAGAGCTGTTGCTTATTTTTAAATCCCGTACCAGTGAGGAGCTTGGACCTCCTTGTTTAGGTCCAGCTTTCATTTGCTGCTTGAGGCTCTCACTGCTTTGCCTCAGGTGGGCTGATGAGTAGCTCTGACAGATTTTGATATGAGATGATCTTGATACAAGAGGACAGAGTCCTCTTGTCTTAAATATCACTCTGCTTGTTCATCATGTTCTGCTATCATTTCCTTTCCCTTTCTGTTTTCAGCTACTCCGGCTGATGGAGGCTGGGTATTACTTAGGTGGATTTTTAACCTGGTGAGGCCCAGACAGGGTGATGAATAACTGTAATGTGGTTTTGTAACAACACTATGAAGTTCTTCCTGTTTCTACCCAAAGGTGAGGTCACCCAGCAAAATTCAGGTCTGATAAACTCAGAAAAAGGTGACCACTGCCTCAGCTGTGCTGGAGGCCCACAGAGCATACAAAAGTTGGAAAGAAAAGGTTGTGACATGGAAATAGGGTTAATTATTTCATATCCTCAGTGATAGTCGTCTGCAAGACTTCTGCAGAGTGTGCTCAAAGGCACTCCTTCCAAGTGCACATTGTTTAAGGACTGAGGAAATTCCGCAACTTACTTCTGATGTACTGAAACTATAGAGCTCTCCCTCTTCGGTTTTGCTTGCAGGTGTCAGAAATGGCATTTGTGACCAGTCCTAACTGGCACTTTGAGGATAGTGTTGGAATAGGTGACCTGTCAGAGATGCTCTCCAGATGACGAAGTTCAGTGGTTCTACATTACTTAGTTCCACCTGAGCCTTCAAAGAAGTGTTTAAGTTGTGGGTAGGCTTTGTGGACCTTGTGAGGAGAGGCAGATCTCCCTTTCTCAGAAATTTAGTACTTATCAAGTTGTGGTTGGTCATAGAATTTTAAATCATAGAATCATAGAATGATTTGGGTTGGTTAAGATCACGAAGCACAACTGTTAACCCAGCACTGCCAGGTCACCACTAAACTATGTCACTCAGCACCACATTACATGGCTTTGAAACCCCTCCAGGGATGGGGTCTCCACCACTGCCCTAGCAGCCTGTTCCAGCTCTTGACAAACCTTTTTGGGGAAGAAATTTTTCCTCATATCCACCCTAAACCTCCCCTCGTGCAACTTGTAGTCATTTTGTCTTGTCCTACCACTGTTACTAGGGAGAAGAAACCAACCTCCACCTCATTCCAACCTCCTTTCAGAGAGTTGTGGAAAGACAGAGGATTTCCCCTCAGCCTTCTTCGCTCCAGGTGGAACAAACCCAGGTCCCTCAGCTGCACTTCACCAGACCTGTTCACCAGACCCTTCACCAACTTTGTTGCCCTCCTCTGGACCTGCTCCAGCGCCTCAATGTCATTCTTGGAGCGAGTGGGCTAAAACTGGTGAGGTGTGGTCTCACCAGAACTGAGTGCAGGGGTACAATGGCTGCCCTGGTCCTCCATTTACTAAGATCAGACTCTGCTGATTAGACCAGGAAGTCTACCTGGTTACTACTGTGGTTAATACCGTGTGGTCTTGCACAAGCAGTGCTTCAGAAATGCACCTTGAAAGATGCAAGCCTCTCCAGACAGGCAATGGTGTTGGATTTTTAACACTGCTGCACTGAGCAGAGCACTCATAATTTCCTCAGAGACAAGAAATTCCCTGAGCCAGATCATCTGCTTAAATTTACTGAAGGACCTTGGATCAGTACAGCAGTAGGAGTTGGTTTTTTTCACAGATGTTCTCCAGATGTTACTGGCATGCCCATTTTTCAATAATAGGAAGGATACAAGGACTATCTGTGTCCTTCCTACTCCCTCTCCTTTGTTATATCTTTGGCAAAAAATAATTTTGTCTACATTGTTAATTTGAGCCCAGAAACTTTCATTTTGAACTACAAAGCAGTTCTTGAGTTTCGGGAAGTGAAGAAAAAATGCCCTGTGACATTCAAATTGATTATTTGCCAAGTGTGTGTTTAGAAGAGGAGAGGAATGGCAGAATTTAAAAGGCTGCAACTTTATTAGTGAACAGTGGTTTAATTAAGCTTGTGCACAATGTTTTCTGAGAGGATTTTGTCTACACTTAATTTCAAAGTGAGACCTCAACCTGCATCTCAGCTGCAGGCCAGTCCATTAACCGTGTGCTGCCTTGAAGGTCTTGGACAAGACCCTGGTTTCTCCTCATCTCTTAAACCTCATGTTCACAAAGGGTTGTGAGTTACATAAGGCACCCCTGTCCAGTTTTCTGTGAGTGTCCTTCATTGGAAGAAGTCCGTGAATGCAAACATCTGTGCTGTCACCTCCAAAACTAATCCATGCTACTTGCTGGCAAGAAAGTTGTGGGTGTTCTGGTGTTGTGGTGGGACATCAGACACAGTCTGGGATATTTAGAGAACATCTGGTACCTAGCAACCACCCATTTTTGCTGCTTATTGTCAGCTTTATTAGTCAACAAGGTTTAGGATTTAAAATATATTGGTATAGAAACATTTGCACTAACAGAGCTAAAAAGTGCAAAACCAGCTAAATAGAATAAATATGGGTTGTTAAACAGTGCCCAACTTCAGAGCTCTTCCAAAATCTCTTAGCCTGAAAACCTGGCTAGTCAGCTCCTACTGGACATCTAAGACCAGAGACAACTGACCCAGAGCATTCCTGGGGGCTACAGCTTTTGCCTTGACATCATTATGGACAGATCCTGCAGCTGCCCAGATCTCTTCTCCTGCACAGCCTCTCTCTTCTTTCATGCAGGTTGGAATGAGTTCTGCTTCTCTTTTCCTGTTTATCCACATGGCGTTGCCTGTTACCAAGCACTGGGACGTTTTGTGGTAGTAGTGGGATGTGGTGGGTTGACCTTGGCTGGTTATCAGGTGCCCACCCAGCTGCTCAAACACACCCCTGCTCAGCTGGACAGGACAAACAACAGAAAAATGGTGGACAGGAGTGTCACAGTCCAGAGGACAGAAAATAACAATATCTCTTGTCCAGAGGAACGAGAGTTGTTCTTACATATTTCCGTGTTGTGGAATTAAGGTACAAGTGAGACCATGTATCAGAAGTGAGATTATTTATGAAAGGACTAAAGTGAACGAAACAGAGAAAGCGAATAGGGGGAGAGAGGGAAAAGAAGGGAGAATGAGAGAAGAGCAGGAAAGGGATTATGTTACCATCTGCTGGAGGCGAGAGAGAGAGCCCAAGTCCAAGTCCTTTTCAGTTTTGTGTTGCCCAGTTTATCCAGCTGGTGTGGGTGTCTTCTTAGGGAGTTCTTTCTTGGGAGTTCNGAATTAAGGTACAAGTGAGACCATGTATCAGAAGTGAGATTATTTATGAAAGGACTAAAGTGAACGAAACAGAGAAAGCGAATAGGGGGAGAGAGGGAAAAGAAGGGAGAATGAGAGAAGAGCAGGAAAGGGATTATGTTACCATCTGCTGGAGGCGAGAGAGAGAGCCCAAGTCCAAGTCCTTTTCAGTTTTGTGTTGCCCAGTTTATCCAGCTGGTGTGGGTGTCTTCTTAGGGAGTTCTTTCTTGGGAGTTCTTCTTTGAGCAGGCATCACTCAG